>CAKOAT010151487.1:4746-41329 GCA_932364175.1 Eruca vesicaria subsp. sativa
GAAATATGTAGGTTAACCCTTTTGAAAAATTGAATTTTATGAGTAATGCTTTAATATATTTTTACACACTTTATTGTTGTTTAAAAATTTTAAACCACACTCTCAGTGTATATTAATGTATGTTAAACATATTTTAATGTTACATGGTCATCATATCTAACTTTCCAACACGTAGTTTATTTAAACTTCATATACGATCTAATTAGTGCAACTAACCCTTATAAAATCTCTATTTTCTAGATAATAGAGAACATATAAGGTCTCAAACCTCTTTTGTATTCATAATATGTCAGTTAGTGATGCAAATATGGATTAAAACAAAAATAAAAAAAATTCTAGTTTTTCTGGATTTATGTGGGTTAACCCCTTTGAAAAAATTGAATTTTTCGATAAATGCTTTAATATATTTTTAGACACTTTGTTGTTGTGTGAAAATTTTAAACCACACTCTCAATGTATATTAATGTACGTTAAACATATTTTCATGGTACATTGTAATCATATCTAATTTTCCAACAAGTAATTTATTTAAACTTCATATACGATCTAATTAGTGCAACTAACCTCTTTAAAATATCTATTTTCTATAGAAATGGAAAAAAATAAGGTCTCAAACCTCTTTAATATTCATAATCTGTCAGTCAGTGATGAAAATATGCAGTAAAACAAAAATAAAAAAAAATTCAATTTTTTCTGGAAATATGTATGTTAACCCCTTTGAAAATATTGAATTTTCCGATAAATGCTTTAATATATTTTTACACACTTTATTGTTGTTTAAAAGATTTAAACCACACTCTCAGTGTATATTAATGTATGTTAAACATATTTTCATGTTACATGGTCATCATATCTAACTTTCCAACACGTAGTTTATTTAAACTTCATATACGATCATATTAGTGCNATGTTACATGGTCATCATATCTAACTTTCCAACACGTAGTTTATTTAAACTTCATATACGATCATATTAGTGCAACTAACCCTTATAAAATCTTTATTTTCTAGATAAAGGGGAACATATAAGGTCTCAAACCTCTTTAGTATTCATAATATGTCTGTTAGTGATGCAAATATGCATTAAAACAAAAACAAAAAAAATTGTAATTTTTCTGGATTTATGTGGGTTAACCCCTTTGAAAAAATTGAGTTTTTTGATAAATGCTTTAACATATTTTTACACACTTTATTGTTGTTTAAAAATTTTAAACCACACTCTCAGTGTATATTATTGTATGTTAAACATATTTCCATGTTACATGGTCATCATATCTAACTTTCCAACACGTAGTTTATTTAAACTTCATATACGATCTAATTAGTGCAACTAACCCTTATAAAATCTTTATTTTCTAGATAAAGGGGAACATATAAGGTGTCAAACCTCTTTAGTATTCATAATATGTCTGTTAGTGATGAAAATATGCATTAAAACAAAAATTAAAAAATTTCTAATTTTTCTGGAAATATGTGGGTTAACCCCTTTGAAAATATTGAATTTTCTGATAAATGCTTTAACATATTTTTTACACACTTTATTGATGTTTAAAAATTTTAAACCACACTCTCAGTGTATATTAATGTATGTTAAACATATTTTCATGTTACATGATCATCATATCTAACTTTCCAACACGTAGTTAATTTAAACTTCATTTACGATATAAGTAGTGCAACTAATTCCTATAAAATCTCTATTTTCTATAGAAAGGGGAACATATAATGTCTCAAACCTCTTTAATATTCAAAATATGCCAGTTAGTGATGAAAAAATGCATTAAAACAAAAATAAAATAAAATTCTAATTTTTCTGGAAATATGTAGGTTAACCCCTTTAAAATAAATGAATTTTCTGAGTAATGCTTTAATATATTTTTACACACTTTATTGTTGTTTAAAAATTTTAAACCACACTCTCAGTGTATATTAATGTATGTTAAACATATTTTAATGTTACATGGTCATCATATCTAACTTTCCAACACGTAGTTTATTTATACTTCATATACGATCTAATTAGTGCAACTAACCCTTATAAAATCTCTATTTTCTAGATAAAAGAGAACATATAAGGTCTCAAACCTCTTTTGTATTCATAATATGTCAGTTAGTGATGAAAATATGGATAAAAACAAAAATAAAAAAATTCTAGTTTTTCTGGATTTATGTGGGTTAACCCCTTTGAAAAAATTGAATTTTTCGATAAATGCTTTAATATATTTTTAGACACTTTGTTGTTGTTTGAAAATTTTAAACCACACTCTCAATGTATATTAATGTACGCTAAACATATTTTCATGGTACATTGTAATCATATCTAACTTTCCAACAAGTAATTTATTTAAACTTCATATACGATCTAATTAGTGCAACTAACCTCTTTAAAATATCTATTTTCTATAGAAAGGGAAACACATAAGGTCTCAAACCTCTTTAATATTCATATTTTGTCAGTTAGTGATGAAAATATGCATTAAAACAAAAATAAAATAAAAAATCAATTTTTTTCTGGAAATATGTAGGTTAACCCCTTTGAAAATATTGAATTTTCCGATAAATGCTTTAATTTATTTTTACACACTTTATTGTTGTTTAAAAGATTTAAACCACACTCTCAGTGTATATTAATGTATGTTAAACATATTTTCATGTTACATGGTCATCATATCTAACTTTCCAACACGTAGTTTATTTAAACTTCATATACGATCATATTAGTGCAACTAACCCTTATAAAATCTTTATTTTCTAGATAAAGGGGAACATATAAGGTCTCAAACCTCTTTAGTATTCATAATATGTCTGTTAGTGATGCAAATATGCATTAAAACAAAAACAAAAAAAATTNATGTTACATGGTCATCATATCTAACTTTCCAACACGTAGTTTATTTAAACTTCATATACGATCATATTAGTGCAACTAACCCTTATAAAATCTTTATTTTCTAGATAAAGGGGAACATATAAGGTCTCAAACCTCTTTAGTATTCATAATATGTCTGTTAGTGATGCAAATATGCATTAAAACAAAAACAAAAAAAATTTCTAATTTTTCTGGATTTATGTGGGTTAACCCCTTTGAAAAAATTGAGTTTTTTGATAAATGCTTTAACATATTTTTACACACTTTATTGATGTTTAAAAATTTTAAACCACACTCTCAGTGTATATTAATGTATGTTAAACATATTTCCATGTTACATGGTCATCATATCTAACTTTCCAACACGTAGTTTATTTAAACTTCATATACGATCTAATTAGTGCAACTAACCCTTCTAAAATCTTTATTTTCTAGATAAAGGGGAACATATAAGGTGTCAAACCTCTTTAGTATTCATAATATGTCTGTTAGTGATGAAAATATGCATTAAAACAAAAATTAAAAAATTTCTAATTTTTCTGGAAATATGTGGGTTAACCCCTTTGAAAATATTGAATTTTCTGATAAATGCTTTAACATATTTTTTACACACTTTATTGATGTTTAAAAATTTTAAACCACACTCTCAGTGTAAATTAATGTATGTTAAACATATTTTCATGTTACATGGTCATCATATCTAACTTTCCAACACGTAGTTTATTTAAATTTCATATACGATCTAATTAGTGCAACTAACCCTTATAAAATATCTATTTTCTAGATAAAGGGGGAACATATAAGGTCTCAAACCTCTTTATTACTCATAATATGTCTGTTAGTGATGCAAATATGCATTAAAAAAAATAAAAAGAATTCTAATTTTTCTGGATTTATGCGGGTTAACCGGTTTGAAAAAATTGAATTTTTTGATAAATGCTTTAATATATTTTTAGACACTTTATTGTTGTTTAAAAATTTTAAACCACACTCTCAATGTATATTAATGTACGCTAAACATTTTTTCATGGTACATGGTAATCATATCTAACTTTCCAACAAGTAATTTATTTAAACTTCATATACAATCTAATTAGTGAAACTAACCCCTATAAAATCTGTATTTTCTAGAGAAAGAGAAATACCTAAGGTTTAAAACCTCTTTAATATTCATAATCTGTCAGTTAGTGATGAAAATATGCATTAAAACAAAAAATAAAAAAAAATTCTAATTTTTCTGGAAATATGTGGGTTAACCCCTTTGAAAAAATTGAATTTTCCGATAAATGCTTTATATATTCTTAGACACTTTATTGTTGTTTAAAATTATTAAACCATACTCTCAATGTATATTATTGTATGCTAAACATATTTTCATGTTACATGGTCATCATATCTAATTAGTGAATTAATATACACTAATATATTATAGTATGCATATATTAGAAATTTATTAAACATATTTTCATGTTAACCCTTATAAAATCACATTAGATAAGTATATTAATGTCATTTAAATGTTAAAACCACACTCTCAATGTATATTAATGTACGACTAACCCCGATAAAAGGTCTGAAACGTCTTTAATATTCATAATCTGAAGTGATGCAACTATGCATTAAAACAAAAATAAAAAAATATTCTAATTTTTCTGGAAATATGTGAGTTAACCCCTTTGAAATAATTGAATTTTTTGATAAATGCTTTAATATATTTTTAGACACTTTATTGTTGTTTAAAAATTTTAACCACACTCTCAATATATATTAATGTACGCTAAACTTATTTTCATTGTACATGATCATCATATCTAACTTTCCAACAAGTAATTTATTTAAACTTCATATACGATCTAATTAGTGCAACTAACCCTTACAAAATCTCTATTTTCTAGATAAATAGGAACAAACAAGGTCTCAAACTTCTTTAATATTCAAAATATCTCAGTTAGTGATGCAAGTATGAACTAAAACAAAAATAAAAAAATTTCTAATTTTTCTGGAAATATGTGGGTTAACCCCTTTGAAAAAATTGAATTTTCCGATAAATGCTTTAATATATTTTTAGACACTTCAATGTTGTTTAAAAATTTTAAACCACACTCTCTATTTATATTATAATGTACGCTAAACATATTTTCATGGTACATGGTAATCATATCTAACTTTCCAACGAGTAATTTATTTAAACTTCATATACAATCTAATTAGTGCATTTAACCCCTATAAAATCTCTATTTTCTAGAGAAAGGGGAACATATAAGGTCTCAAACCTCTTTAATATTCACAATATGTCAGTTAGTGATGCAAATATGTATTAAAATAAAAATAAAATAAATTCTAATTTTTCTGGAAATATGTAGGTTAACCCCTTTGAAAATATTAAACTTTCCGATAAATGTTTTAATATATTTTTAGACATTTTATTGTTGTTTAAAAATATTAAACCACACTCTCAATGTATATTATTGTATGCTAAACATAATTCACATTACATGGTCATCATATCTAACTTTCCAACCCATATTTTATTTAAACTTCATATACGATCTAATTAGTGCAACTAACCCTTATAAAATCTATAATTTCTAGAGAAAGGGGAACATATAAGGTCTCAAACCTCTTTGGTATTCATAATATGTCTGTTAGTGATGAAAATATGCATTAAAACAAAAATATAAAAATTTCTAATTTTTCTGGAAATATGTGGGTTAACCCCTTTGAAAATATTGAATTTTCTGATAAATGCTTTAATATATTTTTACACACTTTATTGTTGTTTAAAAATTTTAAACCACACTCTCAGTGTATATTAATGTATGTTAAACATATTTTCATGTTACATGGTCATCATATCTAACTTTTCAACACTTAGTTTATTTAAACTTCATATACGATCTAATTAGTGCAACTAACCCCTATAAAATCTCTATTTTCTAGAGAAATTGGAACATATAAGGTCTCAAACCTCTTTAATATTCATAATCTGTCAGTTAGTTATGAAAATATGCATTAAAACAAAAATAAAAAAAAATTCAATTTTTTCTGGAAATATGTAGGTTAACCCCTTTGAAAATATTGAATTTTCCGATAAATGCTTTAATATATTTTTACACACTTTATTGTTGTTTAAAAGATTTAAACCACACTCTCAGTGTATATTAATGTATGTTAAACATATTTTCATGTTACATGGTCATCATATCTAACTTTCCAACACGTAGTTTATTTAAACTTCATATACGATCNTTGTTTAAAAATTTTAAACCACACTCTCAGTGTATATTAATGTATGTTAAACATATTTTCATGTTACATGTTCATCATATCTAACTTTCCAACACGTAGTTTATTTAAACTTCATATACGATCTAATTAGTGCAACTAACCCTTATAAAATCTCTATTTTCTAGATAAAATAGAACATATAAGGTCTCAAACCTCTTTTTTATTCATAATATGTCAGTTAGTGATGCAAATATGGATTAAAACAAAAATAAAAAAATTCTAGTTTTTCTGGATTTATGTGGGTTAACCCCTTTGAAAAAATTGAATTTTTTGATAAATGTTTTAATATATTCTTAGACACTTTATTGATGTTTAAAAATATTAAAACACACTCTCAATATATATTAATGTACGAAAACATATTTTCATGGTACATGCTAATCATATCTAACTTTCCAACGAGTAGTTTATTTAAACTTCATATACGATATAATTAGTGAAACTAACCCTATAAAATCTCTATTTTCTAGAGAAAGGGGAACATATGAGGTCTCAAACCTCTTTAATATTTATAATCTGTCAGTTAATGATGCAAATATGCATTAAAACAAAAATAAATAAAAATTCTAATTTTCTCGAAATATGTGGTTAACAACACCTTTGAAAAAATTGAATTTTCCGATAAATGCTTTAATATATTTTTAGACATTTTATTGTTGTTTAAAAAATATTAAACCACACTCTCAATGTATATTATTGTATGCTAAACCTATTTTCACGTTACTTGGTCACAATATCTAATTTTCCAGCACATATTTTATTTAAACTTCATATACGATCTAATTAGTGCAACTAACCTTATGAAATCTCTATTTTCTAGAGAAAGGGGAACATATAAGGTCTCAAACCTCTTTAGTATTCATAATATGTCTGTTAGTGATGCAAATATGCATTAAAACAAAAATAAAATAAAAATTCTACTTATTCTGGATTTATGTGGGTTAACCCCTTTGAAAAAATTGAATTTTTGGATAAATGCTTTAATATATTTTTAGACACTTTATTTTTGTTTAAAAATTTTAAACCACTCTCAATAAAATCTGTATTTTCTAGAGAAAGGGAAATACCTAAGGTTTAAAACCTCTTTAATATTCATAATCTGTCAGTTAGTGATGCAAATATGCATTAAAACAAAAAATAAAAAAATTTCTAATTTTTCTGGAAATATGTGGGTTAACCCCTTTGAAAAAATTGAATTTTCAGATAAATGCTTAATATATTCTTAAACACTTTATTTTTGTTTAAAATTATTAAACCACACTCTCAATGTATATTATTGTATGCTAAACATATTTTCATGGTACATGGTAATAATATCTAACTTTCCAACGAGTAATTTATTTAAACTTCATATACAATATAATTAGTGCAAGTAACCCCTATAAAATCTCTATTTTCTAAAGAAAGGGGAACACATAAGGTCTCAAAACTCTTTAATATTCTCAATATGTCAGTTAGTGATGCAAATATGCATTACAACAAAAATAAAAAAATTTCTAATTTTTCTCGAAATATGTGGGTTAACCCCCTTTGAAAAAATTGAATTTTCCGATAAATGCTTTAATATATTTTTAGACATTTTCTTGATGTTTAAAAATATTAAACCACACTCTCAATGTATATTATTGTATGCTAAACATATTTTCACGTTACATGGTCATCATATCTAATTTTCCAACCCGTATTTTTTTAAACTTCATATACGATCTAATTAGTGCAACTAACCCTTATAAAATCTCTATTTTCTAGAGAAAGGGGAACATATAAGGTCTCAAACCTCTTTAATATTCACAATATGTCAGTTCGTTATGCAAATATCTATTAAAATAAAAATTAAAAGATTTTTAATTTTTCTGGAAATATATAGGTTAACCCCTTTAAAAATATTGAATTTTTTCGATAAATGTTTTAATAAATTTTTAGACATTTTATTGTTGTTTAAAAATATTAAACCACACTCTCAATGTATATTATTGTATGCTAAACATATTTTCACGTTACATGGTCATCATATCTAATTTTCCAACCCGTATTTTACTTAAACTTCATATACGATATAATTAGTGCAACTAACCCTTATAAAATATCTATTTTCTAGAGAAAGGGGAACATATAAGGTCTCAAACCTCTTTAGTACTCATAATATGTCAGTTAGTGATGCAAATATGCATTAAAACAAAAATAAAAAAATATAATTTTTCTGGAAATATGTGGGTTAATACCTTTGAAATAATTGAATTTTTTGATAAATGTTTTAATAAATTCTTAGACACTTTATTGATGTTTAAAAATATTAAACCACACTCTCAATGTATATTATTGTATACTAAACATATTTTCATGGTACATGGTAATCATATCTAACTTTCCAACACGTAGTTTATTTAAACTTCATAAACGATCTAATTAGTGCAACTAACCCCTATAAAATCTCTATTATCTAGAGAAAGGGGAACATATAAGGTCTCAAACCTCTTTGATATTCATAATCTGTCAGTTAATGATGCAAATATGCATTAAAACAAAAATAAAATAAAATTCTTATTTTTCTCGAAATATGTGGGTTAACCCCTTTGAAAAAATTGAATTTTCCGATAAATGCTTTAATATATTTTTAGACACTTTAATGATGTTTAAAAATTTTAAACCACACTCTCAATTTATATTAATGTACGCTAAATATATTTTCATGGTACATGGTAATCATATCTAACTTTCCAACGAGTAATTTATTTAAACTTCATATACAATCTAATTAGTGCATTTAACCCCTATAAAATCTCTATTTTCTAGAGAAAGGAGAACATATAAGGACTCAAACCTCTTTAATAATCACAATATGTCAGTTAGTGATGCAAATATGTATTAAAATATAAATAAAAAGATTTCTAATTTTTCTGGAAATATGTAGGTTAACCCCTTTGAAAATATTGAATTTTCCGATAAATGTTTTGATATATTTTTAGACATTTTATTGTTTTTTTTAAATATTAAACCATACTCTCAATGTATATTATTGTATGCTAAACATATTTTCACGTTACATGGTCATCATATCAAACTTTCCAACCCGTATTTTATTTAAACTTCATAAACGATCTAATTAGTGCAACTAACCCTTATACAATCTTTATTTTCTAGAGAAAGGGGAACATATAAGGTCTCAAACCTCTTTAGTATTCATACTATGTCAGTTAGTGATGCAAATATGCATTAAAAAAAAATAAAAAAAATTCTAATTTTTCTGGAAATATGTGGGTTAACCCCTTTGTAAAAATTGATTTTTTCGATAAATGTTTTAATATATTCTTAGACACTTTATTGATGTTTAAAAATATTAAAACACACTCTCAATGTATATTAATGTACGTAAACATATTTTCATGGTACATGGTAATCATATCTAACTTTCCAACGGGTAATTTCTTTAAACTTCATATACGATATAATTAGTGCAACTAACCCCTATAAAATCTCTATTTTCTAGAGAAAGGAGAAAACATAAGGTCTCAAACCTCTTTAATATTCACAATATGTCAGTTAGTGATGCAAATATGCATTAAAACAAAAATAAAAAAATTTCTAATTTTTCTGGAAATATGTGGGTTAACCCCCTTTGAAAAAGATGAATTTTCTGATAAATGCTTTAATATATTTTTACACACTTTGTTGATGTTTAAAAAAATTAAACTACACTCTCAGTGTATATTAATCTATGTTAAACATATTTTCATGTTACATGGTCATCATATCTAACTTTCCAACACGTAGTTTATTTAAACTACATTTACGATCTAAGTATTGCAACTAACCCCTATAAAATCTCTATTTTCTAGAGAAAGAAGAACATATAAGGTCTCAAACCTCTTTAATATTCATAATCTGTCAGTTAATGACGCAAATATGCATTAAAACAAAAAACAAATTCTAAATTTTCTGGAAATATGTGGGTTAACCCCTTTGAAAAAATTGAATTTTCTGATAAATGCTTTAATATATTTTTAGACATTTTATTGTTGTTTAAAAATATTAAACCACACTCTCAATGTATATTATTGTATGCTAAACCTATTTTCACATTACATGGTCATCATATCTAATTTTCCAACACGTATTTTATTTAAACTTCATATACGATCTAATTAGTGCAACTAACCTTATGAAATCTCTATTTTCTAGAGAAAGGGGAACATATAAGGTCTCAAACCTCTTTAGTATTCGTAATATGTCTGTTAGTGATGCAAATATGCATTAAAACTAAAATAAAATAAAAATTCTACTTTTTCTGGATTTATGTGGGTTAACCCTTTGAAAAAATTGAATTTTTGGATAAATGCTTTAATATATTTTTAGACACTTTATTTTTGTTTAAAAATTTTAAACCACTCTCAATGTATATTATTGTATTCTAAACATATTTTCATGGTGCATGGTAATCATATCTAACTTTCCAACGAGTAATTTATTTAAACTTCATATACAATATAATTAGTGCAAGTAACCCCTATAAAATCTCTATTTTCTAAAGAAAGGGGAACACATAAGGTCTCAAACCTCTTTAATATTCACAATATGTCAGTTAGTGATGCAAATATGCATTACAACAAAAATAAAAAAATTCTAATTTTTCTCGAAATATGTGGGTTAACCCCTATTGAAAAAATTGAATTTTCCGATAAATGCTTTAATATATTTTTAGACATTTTCTTGATGTTTAAAAATATTAAACCACACTCTCAATGTAAATTATTGTATTCTAAACATATTTTCACGGTACATGGTCATCATATCTAATTTTCCGACCCGTATTTTATTTAAACTTTATATACGATCTAATTAGTGCAACTAACCCTTATAAAATCTCTATTTTCTAGAGAAAGGGGAACATATAAGGTCTCAAACCTCTTTAATATTCACAATATGTCAGTAAGTGATGAAAATATGTATTAAAATAAAAATAAAAAAATTTCTAATTTTTCTGGAAATATGTAGGTTAACCCCTTTGAAAATATTGAATTTTTTCAATAAGTGTTTTAATAAATTTTTAGACATTTTATTGTTGTTTAAAAATATTAAACCACACTCTCAATGTATATTATCGTATGCTAAACATATTTTCACGTTACATGGTCATCATATCTAATTTTCCAACCCGTATTTTATTTAAATTTCATATACGATATAATTAGTGCAACTAACCCTTATAAAATCTCTATTTTCTAGAGAAAGGGGAACATATAAGGTCTCAATCCTCTTTAGTACTCATAATATATCAGTTAGTGATGCAAATATGCATTAAAACAAAAATAAAAAAAATTCTAATTTTTCTGGAAATATGTGGGTAATCCCTTTGAAATAATTGTATTTTTGATAAATGTTTTAATAAATTCTTAGACACTTTATTGATGTTTAAAAATATTAAACCACACTCTCAATGTATATTATTGTATACTAAACATATTTTCATGGTACATGGTAATCATATCTAACTTTCCAACACGTAGTTTATTTAAACTTCATAAACGATCTAATTAGTGGAACTAACCCCTATAAAATCTCTATTATCTAGAGAAAGGGGAACATATAAGGTCTCAAACCTCTTTGATATTCATAATCTATCAGTTAATGATGCAAATATGCATTAAAACAAAAATAAAAAAATTTCTAATTTTTCTCGAATTATGTGGGTTAACCCCTTTGAAAAAATTGAATTTTCCGATAAATGCTTTAATATATTTTTAGACACTTTAATGTTGTTTAAAAATTTTAAACCACACTCTCAATTTATATTAATGTACGCTAAACATATTTTCATGGTACATGGTAATCATATCTAACTTTCCAACGAGTAATTTATTTAAACTTTATATACAATCTAATTAGTGCATTTAACCCCTATAAAATCTCTATTTTCTAGAGAAAGGGGAACATATAAGGACTCAAACTTCTTTAATAATCACAATATGTCAGTTAGTGATGCAAATATGTATTAAAATAAAAATAAAAAAATTTCTAATTTTTTTGGAAATATGTAGGTTAACCCTTTTGAAAATATTGAATTTTCCGAAAAATGTTTTAATATATTTTTAGACATTTTATTGTTGTTTAGAAATATTAAACCATACTCTCAATGTATATTATTGTATGCTAAACATATTTTCACGTTACATGGTCATCATATCTAACTTTCCAACCCGTATTTTATTTAAACTTCATATACGATCTAATTAGTGCAACTAACCCTTATAAAATCTTTATTTTCAAGAGAAAGGGGAACATATAAGGTCTCAAACCTCTTTAGTATTCATAATATGTCAGTTAGTGATGCAAATATGCATTAAAACAAAAATAAAAAAATTTCTAATTTTTCTGGAAATATGTGGGTTAACCCCTTTGTAAAAATTGAATTTTTTGATAAATGTTTTAATATATTCTTAGACACTTTATTGATATTTAAAAATATTAAAACACACTCTCAATGTATATTAATGTACGTAAACATATTTTCATGGTACATGGTAATCATATCTAACTTTCCAACGAGTAATTTATTTAAACTTCATATACGATATAATTAGTGCAACTAACCCCTATAAAATCTCTATTTTCTAGAGAAAGGGGAAAACATAAGGTCTCAAACCTCTTTAATATTCACAATATGTCAGTTAGTGATGCAAATATGCATTAAAACAAAAATAAAAAAATTTCTAATTTTTCTGGAAATATGTGGGTTAACTCCTTTGAAAAAGATGAATTTTCTGATAAATGCTTTAATATATTTTTACACACTTTGTTGATGTTTAAAAAAATTAAACCACACTCTCAGTGTATATTAATTTATGTTAAACATATTTTCATGTTACATGGTCATCATATCTAACTTTCCAACACGTAGTTTATTTAAACTTCATTTACGATCTAAGTATTGCAACTAACCCCTATAAAATCTCTATTTTCTAGAGAAAGAGGAACATATAAGGTTTCAAACCTCTTTAATATTCATAATCTGTCAGTTAATGATGCAAATATGCATTAAAACAAAAAAAAAATCTAATTTTTCTGGAAATATGTGGGTTAGCCCCTTTGAAAAAATTGAATTTTCCGATAAATGCTTTAATATATTTTTAGACATTTTATTGTTGATTAAAAATATTAAACCACACTCTCAATGTATATTATTGTATGCTAAACCTATTTTCACGTTACATGATCATCATATCTAATTTTCCAACACGTATTTTATTTAAACTTCATATACGATCTAATTAGTGCAACTAACCTTATGAAATCTCTATTTTCTAGAGAAAGGGGAACATATAAGGTCTCAAACCTCTTTAGTATTCATAATATTTCTGTTAGTGATGCAAATATGCATTAAAACAAAAATAGAAAAAAAATTCTACTTTTTCTGGATTTATGTGGGTTAACCCCTTTGAAAAATTTGAAAAAAATATATTTTATTTTTAGGGTAATGGGCATCATTTATAATTTTCCAACGAGTAATTTAATAAAACTTCATATATCACGTAAATCAAAAAGCTATACCCTATGAAATCTCTAGATTTTAAAGAAATTGGGACAACAAAGGTGTTACAAATCCTTGATCTTCATCTTATATCTGTGCTGGATAAATCTATGCATTAAAAAAATTATTGTACTTTTAATTTATTTTGAAATATGTGGGTTAACCATTACAAAAATATTGAGCTTTCTAATAAGTGCTATATACTGAAGTTTAAGCTCTTTCTTGTTGATTAAAAAATATCTAATCACATTATACATTTATATTAACATTTGTTAACTTATTTTCGTCGTACATGGACAATGTTTTAAATATTATAATGAGTAATTTAATAAAACTCCATATTCCACTAATTTAGTGGACTAACTCTTACAAAATTTGTAAGTTCTGGAGAAACATGGACAAATAAGGTCACAGACCTCTTTAATTACCATCACATGTCAGTGCTTAATGAAGTTATGCATTAAAACAAAATACTATATTTTCTAATTTATCTTAAGAAAAGATAGAATTTTTCCAGTAAATGCTACATATACTAAAGTTAGCCTCATTAATGGTTTTTTTAAAATACCTAACCACACTCTAAATGTATATTAATGTATTCTAAATATATTTTCATGGTACATGAGCATCATTTTTAATTTTTCAACGAGTAATATTTTAAACTTCATATACGACTTAATTAGTGTATTAAGCTCTATATAATCTCTATTTTCTAGAGAAATGTGAACACCTAAGGTCTCAAACCTCTTTAATCTTCATACTATGTCAGTGCATGGTGCAGTTATGCATTAAAACAAAAATACCATATTTTATAATTTATCTTGAAATATGTGGGTTAACCCCTACGAAAAAAATTGAATTTTTTTGATAAATATTATCTATATTATGTTAATTGTACATGGACATCAGTTCTAATTTTCAACCGAATAATTTAATAAAAACTTCATATACAACCAAAATCAATGAGCCAAAATCCTATGCAATCTCTATTTTCTAGAGAACTTTGGACAACTAAAGTATAAAATACTCTTTGATATTCATCATATATTAGTACTGTACGCAGCTATGCATAAATAAACAAATTTCATATGTTTCTTATTTATCTTAAAATTTATGGGTTAATCCCTACGAAAAGATCGAATTTTTTTCTGATAAATGCTATTTGTATTTATGTTTAGGCTCTTTGGTGTTGTTTAAAATATATAACCACATTAAAAATTTATACTAATGTATCCTAAATTTATTTTCATGGTACATGGGCATCGATTATAAATTTCCAACGAGTAATTTAATAAAATTTTATATATCATGTAAATCAACGAACTAAACCTTATGAAATCTCTATATTCTATAGAAATGATGACAAAAAGGTGTCAGACATCCTTGATCTTCATGTTATATTTTTGTTAGATGCATCTATGCATTAAAGGTCTACCCGTATTTTCTAATTTGTGAGTTAACCCCTACAAAAATAGAGAGTTTTCTAATAAATTCTATATACTGAAGTTTAAGCTCTTTCATGTCGATTAAAAAAATACCTATTTACATTATATATTTTTATTAATGTATGTTAAACTTATTTTCATAGTACATGGACATTGTTTATAATATTTTAATGAGTAATTTAACAAGATTTCATATTCCATCTAATTCTGTGGACTAACTAACTCTATAAAATCTGTAATTTCTTTAGAAACATGGACAAATAAGGTCTTAGACTTTTTTTATTTTCATCACATGTTAGTACATGATGAAGTTATGCATCAAAAGGAAAACAAAATCTTATTTTCTAATTTATCTTTTGAAATTATCCAGTTTTTTCCAATAAATAAATGTATATATACTAAAGTTTAGCCTCATTAGTATTGTTTTAGAAGTACATAACCACACTCTAAATTTATATTCATGTATGCTAAATATTTACATGGTACATAAGCATCATTTAGTTTTTTAAAAAAAATTTCAGATACATCATAATCAGTGGACTAACTCCTATAAAATCTTTATTTTGTAGAAAAACAGAAACACTTAAGGTCTTAACTCTCTTTCATCTTCATATTATGTCATTGCATGATGCAGCTATGCATTAAAACAAAATACCATATTTTTTATTTTATCTTTGAATATATGGATTAACCTTACAAACATATCAAATTTGTAATAAATATTATCTATAATATTTAGCGTTTTAGTGTTTTTTTTAAATACCTAATCACATTATAAATTATATATATATGCTAAATTTATTTCATGATACATGGACATAATTTATAATTTTCTGTGAATAATTTATTTAAATTTCATATACCATTTAATAAGTGAAATAAACGCTATAAAAATTCTTATTTTCGGAGAGAAATGGAGACAAGTAAAGTCTCAAAACTCTTAATCTGCAATATTATGTCATTGCATGATGGATTAATACGTTAAAACAAAATACAACAGTTAAAGTTAATGTTAATTCATTTACTCAGCTTCGGAATACAATTTCATTGGTGAATCATCGAAGACGTTGGGGAAAAAAAACTTTTAAAAGAAATTTTGAACATGCATGAAAAGCAGTGAGAAATGGGACGTAAAAAGTGGATGGAGTCAGTATTCAGTTCCTGCAATAAATTGGGCATGCGTGTTGTTCCTCTCTTTCGTCGTTTTCTATTCATTTTCCTCACGAGTTTTTTTTTAGTTTAACCCTGATTTTCCTTTTTTTACTCTTCTCCCTCTTTGAGATCGTCAACGCTTTGCTTCGGAGGGAAAAAAATGAGTTTCATGGAACGAAAAACAAAAACAAGGATTCGATGCTATTTCAATCATACACAAAAAAATTATTTGAAGCTTTTACTGAAACAAACGCTCGCTAGATTTTTGTTACTATTTTTATATAAAACATATGGAGATGAAACATGAAAATTAACTCATCAGAACTGAAATTGGAGGATATTGTCAAGAAAACACAAATAGGAGAATAACTAGAGGTGAAATAAACTGTAGGCATGAAAATTATGGTGGACAGTCGAGTATTCGGTATTTTTGATATATTTAGTATTCAGCTTGGCTTATATGAATAGTAAATGTTTTGACTTGTACTTGATTTGTTAAAAACGAAAATTTACAATTTCTTAGCTTGTTTTATTATTTGTTATTTGTAAATTACTTATAAATTCATTCATAATTATTAGTAAATTATTTGATAATTCATTAAAATAAAGTTAAATAAATTTATTATAGAAATAATATATCATTGTTTTCTTGTATTTAAGTCATTCAGAAAATAGTCTATGTAAAAAAAAGAAAAGTCAAGATGCTTATATATAAATATAGCACTTATGTTTTATGTACTTATGAAATGGAAATAGAACTAAATTATTTTACTACGATTTAAGAAAATGTATCTTTATTCATTAACAAACACAAGTAACAAACAAAATAAAATCAAATAATTAATTTTCTTTGATATTTAATATTTATTTTATACTTACAAATAGTTTAAATAGATTACTTAATATATAATTTGGTGAGAACAAATACTTATATTTGAAGATTATGTACCCATCAAGTAGCGAATAAAAGGTAAACAACATGTAATTGTGAAAAAAACAAGTAATTGTGGTTGATAATAAAAATAAACTTTAAGTAACTAAAATAGATATCAAGTATATAATAAACAAAATAATATATAACAAATAATAGAACTAGTAGATGATAACAATTAACAAATTAAGTAACAAGTCAAATAGTTAAAAATAAAAATGAATTTGATATTTGACTTGTATTTGCAATTAATAAAATATGTTTACTTGTTACTCGATTTGATTGTAGCAAATATTTGTTCTTTCAAATTGAATCAAGTTAAATATCTAGTATAAATCGAGTATCAAGCATTTATACCCTACTCTAATGAAAATGATAAATAACAAAGATGAATTAAATATCAAGGGGACCAATTCGGTTTAAAAAATATTTTAGTTTGTCCCTTTGGAAAATGGTTGGTATAATATCTTAAAATAATTTTATTTTTGTTTGTGTGTTCTTAAATCACCCATTAGACAAAAAACAAAACTATAATACGAAAATAATTTTTTATCTTAGTTCCTACCGACAACTATTTACTTAGCCCTTGCCTCGATCTTCTAAACCATCCACAACTTTTGAATCACCATCATCACCAATCTCTCTCTACCAGAGTTCCAAAACAAAAACTTTCTCTTTAACTACAGCTTGAAACTTTTGAATATACTCACGGAAAGTTGTCTTTATTATTCCACTCTGTTTTTCTTGTTGTTGGAGTTTTGATAAAATGTCGTCACAGAGACACTTAAAAGATCTTCTTGAAGAAGATCAAGAACCGTTTCAACTTCAGAGTTACATTTCCGACCAACGTCGCCAGATAACGCATTTACAGGTCAAGAAACGCAGACCAGTCTCTCAAAACGCTGGACTTCCTTCACGTTTCTGCCGCAACGCTTGTTTCTTCTCCCTACGTGAATCGCCTGACCCGAAGAAGTCTCCACTCTTCGAACTCAAGTCGCCTAACAGGAGCCAGAACGCTATTTTCGTCAACATACCGGCGAGAACTGCTTCTATACTGCTAGAAGCTGCGGTTAGGATACAGAAACAATCGTCTGAGGGTTCAAAAACCAAAACGCGGAACGTAGGAAACGCGTTTGGGATGTTTGGGTCAGTGTTGAAGAAGCTAACGCAAAGAAAGAAACGCGAAATCAGCGGCGGTAAAGTCGGTGGTGGAGTTTCTTCTGTGAAGGATATGTTGGGATGGGAATCTCCTGTTGTTCGTAAAATAGTGACTAGAAAATCCAAACGCAAAGAAGAACAAAACTCCTCCCAAACGCAGAAAACAGCGTCTGAGCCGCAGTTCTCACGTAGGTCTAGTAGTAGTGGTGTTTGGTCAGAGAGTGTTACCAACGGAGACTGCGATTTCGAACCGTCAATTAGCTCCAGCAGCGGATCTGACGGTTTAGATGAGTTAACGTGTGGCTTGATGAACGGTCCAGATTTTTCGGAGGATAAACGCTTTTGTGAAAGCCCGTTTCATTTTGTTCTCCAAACAACAATGCCTTCTTCAGGCGGTTTCAGAACGCCGAATTTCACGTCGCCTGCGGTTTCTCCACGCCATGATTGTCAAGAGGTTTGTCTCTTTTTCCATTAATAGTTATTGAGTAAATAATGATTACATTATTGATCATATTCGTTAGTTAGAAATGGAAAAGAAAGAAACACCGAAAAATAATTGATGTGCATGGTAGTAATTTACTAATCATTTATTGTAACGTGTGTTACTACTGTTTTATTTAGATTTTGAAATTATAAAATTGGCATAGGAAGTCTAACTAATGAACTAGTTTGACTGGGTTTTTACCCATTTGAATTAGCGGGAAAGTAAGAATGATTACAGTAAATGACAAAGTACCCCGAGAAAACATAACACTTGGCTATTTTCGAAGATGAAGTAACAGTTTAAGACAAAAGCAAGCTTCGTCTTTTCGAAAATGAACTCAGCCTTTTGTGATGTTGAAAACAAAGACGATATATGTCTCTGACATGCAAATCTATCTCTCATGTTTTTGCTTTTCGGTTTTTGTCTGAAAACTTTTGTCTCTGGCTGTGCATTTACCATTAATCTAAAATAAATCAGTAAAATTAGCATAATCTAATCTCAAGTAATTATTCAATGTAAGTATTCAAATGTTTGTTTAAATTAAACAGATGAAGAAAGAGAGTTACGAAGTAGAGAAGCTAAAGAAACTAGATGTAGAAGAGGAAGAAGAAGAAGAAGATAAGGAACAGAGCAGCCCAGTTTCAGTTTTGGACCCTCCATTTCAGGACGATGACGAAGACATTCACATGGATGACAATAACATCACCTCCAGCTTCAGATCTGTACAAAGTACGTAATCACTCTTTTGTCTTAAATTTTCATTTAATTCGATCTTATAGTTTACCCTACTCATTTATTTGTTTCTTATTAGTACATTGTTGGATATATGTTCTCGAAGCAGAACAATAACACGTTCGTGCACGAATAGTGATTTGTTAACATGTTTTAGTTGCATTTACACGTTAGTGCACGCATAGTGTATGTTAAAGTCACCCAGTTACATAATGGTCAAAAATCTTTTGACTAATTTGTTTAGATTTGGATTTTTAAAATTATTTTGTGTATATTTTTCCCTTTGTTGAATATATATATTTCCTATTTTTTTTGTCAGATATATTTCCTATTAGATTTGGGAAAGTTAACATTCTGAAACTTATTTTTATTTTGTGTATATCTTTTTAACAAAATAGTTAGATTTTTTATTTATGACTTTATATGAATAAAAACATTTATAGGCGTTTGATTTCACACGAGATCAGATCATTTATAGACTGATGTTTCTTTTTGGCATAGCATTTAGACTGATGTTTTCAGTGTTTAAATTTTTTTTTACAGAAGCAAAGCATCTGCTTCTACAGAAGCTATGTAGATTTGAGCAACTCACGGGTTTGGATCCGTTGAAACTCGAGAAAACAATGTCAGACCAAGACACCGAGGAGGATAGTGAAGTAGAAAAGATGAGAAATCATTATCAGTGTGAGATTATAACTCATAGAGTTCTCAAAACGTATTTTAAAGACATTACAGAAGTTCCCGAAGGCATAGAAGCATTGATCTCAGACCTTGTAGCAGAGGAAATGCAAAACAATAGCTTGTTTCAAGACGATGAAGCCAAAAGGGTATGCGAGAGATTAAGATCTTGGAGAGATGTGGAGTCGAACACTATCGATATGATGGTCGAGCATGATTTTAGGACAGAGAGTTTGGGATCATGGAGATCAAAGAACGATGCAGAAGTCGCAGAGGCTGTTTTGGAGATCGAGTTTGAGATTTTTAAGGATTTAGTTGAAGAATTATCACAAAACATTGGCGGAGATCGATGGTCACTGAATTTTAATATTGAGGTTGCTTCTGTCGCAAGTAATGACAACTAATCTGCGTAGTTTATGTATGATGTATGTAAAAGTTTTGCTTGATGAGAGTATTAAGATTTGTGTAATTCCTTGTGAGAACTGAGATATTCATAGGAACTGATTCTAAAGATTAATATAATTGATTAATTAGTCAAAAGGTGCCTCTAATCAGCTATATAGTCTCGTGTTTTACATACTTCCACGATCAAAAAAATAACAAGACACTTCCACTGTTGTTTTCCTCTTTCATTTTTGACCCAAATTTGTTAATGTTAAACTTTTCTGCTTCGAAATTGAAAGTCTCCATATTTTTACAAATCCTCTTAAGATTGTGAGCTTTTTAGCTACTATAAATATAGATGCTATCGAAAGATGTAAGACATGATTCAATTAATAAATTTATTCAGTTTTCTTAAGAATTTCTAAACAAGCACTGCAAAGAGTATTCGACATCAAAGTCAAAAGCGTCACGCATTAAACTGTATTGCAATGATATTTTTTTTCGAATTTAGTAATGACTACAACATTTTATTGTAAACTAAAACAACAGAAATTTGTGGTGGATGTGAAGGGTACTTTGATATACACCTATTACTAAGCATAGCTGTTTTCTTCCTCTGAAGTAAAGAAGTTTAGGGTTAGTTTGAATCATAAACCTCAGGAGTCAGGGCAGGAACGAAATCAAGTATAAATATACTATTGTCACAACGTAAGCATTCTGAACTTGGAACATTTAGTTGAAATATCTTTACATTTTAGTTGGCTAAATACAGTAGGTTCGTTGAGTTACCGACACCAGAATGATTGATTGAAAACTCCATGCCGCGTGAAAATATATATATAAGTATCATTTAACTTGTGATAGCAGTTTGTGTATGTAATACTATATACTTTCAGGGTTCTCAAATTCATGCATCCGTCTTTTCAACCTTCCATCAACATGGGCCTTTGCATCAAACCTTTCTCCCCTCTTCTTTTTAGGTCCTTCTATAAGTTTGTAAATATTTATAAACTGATATACTTTGGTCAAAAAAAAATCCTGATACACTATAAATCAGTATAAATATCTTTGATCTTAACTCTAGTTTGGTCACAATAATAATTATATATAAACCCGTAATTGTTCGGATTTCACTAATTATATTTTCTCTTTTTTTTAGTGAAACGAGTTTAAAAATAGACAGAATCAATAAACTGAGAAAAGCCTAAAATTCAAATCCAGCTGGTGGGTGTGACCCCACATACCTATCGACATCCATCAATGTCCCCCTCTTATCGAACACCGACTATAAGCCAATTCAAATTTCTTTCTCATTTCACATATGCTCTCATCGCCTCACTAGATGATGGAGGCATCCACAGAGATGTTGCACGAGTATAAGGGTATCTTCAACAAGTACATCAAATTTGATGTTAAAATTTAATCTCCAATAGTTAGGTATCAATAATAATGTCAATCCTTATATCAAAAATAAAATTATATATTACTTGATATTTTCAATCTTAATTTGTTTACATTTTTATTATTTATAACTGATAAATAATTATTTTATTACATTTATATTGTTATTAATATTATTATTATTTGTAAGTGATAAATGATAATTATCATTTTGTGATTTATTTTGGAAATAAAATAGAATAAAAATATTTTAATTTTTAATTATGTTAAATAAATTTAAAATACAAATAATATAGTATATTCTATTTAATTACAAATTTAATAGTGATTGAATTATATAATAAATAAAACATAATAAAATATATATTTTAAAATTTGGTTTAATGAATATATAGTGTTTTTTTTTTAAATAATAAATATATAGTGTTACATCAAATTTGGTATAGTACTATTCACATTTCATGAAATTTGGTGTTTTACTGGAGATGAAATTACACTAAATTTAATGTTGGTGTCGAGATGGGCAAAGAATAGTAGATTTTAAATAAAAATCCTAATTCAAATTATCTTATAATTGTGCAGTTTTTAAAACAGTTTTATAGTTCTAAAATTATTTTATTACTCTCTTCATTTTTTATCATTATTCAATGTTTAAATTTTTGAACAAAATTAAAATATATGCATTTCGTATTTTTTAAAACAAAACATCATTACCTACCAATTTAATCATAATCTAATCAATAGAATAGCAAACATGAATATATAATGAATCCTATAATATGTAAAGCTAATAAATTTTGCAATAAAATTTGAATACATCGAATTTAAAACAAAGAAATTTTTTACTACATCATCTATTTCAAAATGAATGCAGTATTGTGATTTTTTATTCATATGTGTGATATGAAACAATTTAAACATTTAACTAACTCTCTAAAATGTTCTTGGGAAAACAAGACATACTAATCATGATAAGTAGCAAAGCTACACCGTGAGTAGGAGGAGCAGTTGTACACCATGATTTTTTAAATTAGTGTATATTTTTATTGATTTTTAATAATGTCCCAGTTGATAATTCCAATTTATACAGTAATTAAACTTGTTTTTGTAGTTCTGGACACAATTGTTTCTAGATCAGCCTCTGATCATGGTGCCTTATAAAAAGCATCTTGAATGCCCGTCATAATCGTGCCATGATTTGCCTAGGCTATTCGATATCTGCAACGCCTGATATAATCTGACATGCATATTTTATGGGTTCATTCCTGTAAATAACCAAAAAATATAACAGTTTTTGCTTGTTACTGAAAATTTTATTAAAATCTATTTTATCAACGTAACTAAAAGTGTGGTTTCAAGTTCGTTTTAGTTGGGTTAGGTTTAGCTACTCAAACCAATTCCAGCATTTTAAGAGAGTGGCTATTCTTCTTCTCTTTTTTAAGTCAGATTCGTTAAAAAAAAAAAAAAAAAGAGAGTGGCAATTTTTAATGTGTGTTGTTCTATAATTGGTTTTAGCCAAAAAAGTTTTCTTATTGTTACTGATTGATAAGTTTTCTTATGGTTTTACAAATTGTTTCTTATTTACGAGAAAGAAGAAATTGATTTACTTTGAATTATTCTTCTTGTACTAGAAAACAATTTTAAATAAAATTACTGTTAGAGAGAGAGCAATAATGGTAAATTTTACAAACACTGTGTATATAGTACATATGAGCATAACTGCATAAGTATGTGGTATGTACGCTGCATAGATCGAACGTCGACCTGCAAGAAAAGCAAATAATCAGGTCTGACTGCTCTGAGATTCAGACTCTTTAATCCAAAAAAAAATTCAAACTCTCATCAATATTTCTCCCCTTTAATAATATATTTATACTAATTCTCTAATAGTTATGAACTTATCATAGGGGTGGAATTATTATCCGAGTTCTAGATCTAATTCAAGATCCATTCCAAAAAATAGGATATTCTAATCTTGGAACCATCAAAACTAAATCCCATTTTTGTTAAAAAAACAATTTTATTAGTAATCATTTTAATATATTTAAATTTATACATAAATCAATTTTATTATATTTTATAATATTATTTATCTTTTTATAAATATTGTATAAATCTTTATTTTGTATTATCTTGAATATTTTAGTATTTTAAAATTCTTTTTATTATTTTTATAGATCCGAATATCCATTGATATTATTAGACGGATATCCAATATGAAAAATTCTAAAGCCTTAAATCTGGATACGAATAATAAAACCATGGATTTAATAGATTCGAATACCTAAAAGTTTCTGGATATCCAGATACGTTCCACCGTATTAGTACTTAGAAATTAATTCTCTTCTATTTATTTAATTTCTAAAAATGCTTTGTTTTATTTGTCGGGATAAGACAGACTGTGTGCGATAAAGACTGAGATTCTTCTGTTCAGCATGTCTCCCTTATTAAGAACTCTCTTCTCTCTTGTTACAGTTACTATACACTGTCCATGATTTCATCACTCTCTACGTACTCTGCTTTCAATCCGATTCTTTATTTATTAAATTCGTATCGATATTAAGAACTGGTTGTGCATCCCTCTTTCAACACCAGTTAACATCTCGTTGCGTATAACATACAGATGTCAAACAAAGTTACTGTGTGTTTTATTTTTTTGAACAACAGTTACTGTGTGTATATATATATAAATGTTGCTTTTGTTTGTCCTTCTACTTTCTAAGACATAATTACATCCCCTTATTAATCGTTTTTTAAGTAAATCCAAAGTGATCATTATGAATTTCTTGGCCTCTAGCTATCTTAACTATTGATTGTTTGAAAATAAAACCCCTGTATATTCATGATTTTTTTGGTACCCTGGCTCACCGATTTGTGAGGAAGAGTGACTTTCAGTTTTAAGATTTAAACGATATGATTGCTGAGAAATATTATATATTGCTTCATACACAACAATGGAAAGATAGATCTTGCAGAATTGAAGAGAGAGGGAGATCTTCAATGATAGAACAAAAATATATTATATAAAACAGATCATGGTTGAGGCAACTTTTTTGTCTTTCAAATAAAAACCAAAGGTTGCTTTAACGAGAATCATGACATTTTCATATAAAAGGGGATAAAATATAATAAAATCTCGATGGTTAATTTATAAAGATAGGAAATGGTAACTCAGTGTACAAGTCAATTAAAGTTGACTGTAAGTAAGCCATATTTTGGGTGTGTCATATTTTGGGTGTGTCATCTCACTAATCAAGCTCGTGTTAAGTAATTTACTAGTTGTACCCTGATTTGAGTTAATTATATATACATTTCGTTATCAAAAAGTACGAACTTATAATCAATGTAGGAATACTACGGTGATGTACGAATGAATAAAGGCCCTACCAAGTATTATTACTGCTATATAGTTTGAAAATTTGACATGCATGTGTGTACATAACATCGACCCATCTTAGTAGAGTTCAAATTGTAGTTTCGTTTTCGCGCAAAAGCATGCTACTTCGCCTCTAGCCGATGTGGAAACTGTAGGCCACCTTTAAGGCAGCTATTAGCAAAGACATTGTTTGATTTTTCATTGATGTATAATACATTGTAAAATATAAAACAAGTACAAGGACTACAAAATATCAAAAGCATCAACTAAAATAAATTAGTCAAATATAAAATACAACCGGACATACAATTTTAATAATGTTAAAATGCATCTAAATATACACAGGTTTACGCTAAATGATTTCATAATAGATAAACAAATTTGCATTACAAACATTCACAAGATATGGTATCCAGAATACACACACACGCACATATATATATATATATATATATATATATATATATATATATATGTAATTGTTATTAAATTGAAGTCAAAACCCTAAAGAATATTTAACTTTTAGTTTTGATGTTTTGTATTATAAACAAAGAATCGACGTGAGTGACTTATAGTTCAAAGAATCAGACTCCTTAAGTAAAATAAAAATCAAAAGGAGATGGAAAACAAGAAGATAAGGGGTCAATTAATTTGGCGGTGATGAAACGATAATTAGGTGGGTGACAAATGCAAACCCTAGCTGCTTGTCTATTCGCCCCCAACAAAATAAACGGCATCGTTTCGAACGTGTCTTCTGAGAAACTGTTTTAAGTCCCCCCCAACTCACGTCAATAAAAGGTAAAGTTTCTAGGGATCCTATAATAAACGGCTACAAATGTGACACGCGTAACCATATCACCATTGAATATACAAAATTCTTGATCTTTTTCTACTATTTTTTTCGTTCTTCTCATAATCTTGTTTTTTTCTTCACTAGTCCACTAATTTCTTTTGTAATAAATCTTATGATTTATTGGTTCACTGACATGTAAAAGAAATAACATGGAATGCAGCAAATTAAGAATTCCAATAGCTGAATCTAATATATATATCAATAATTTATAACTTTTTTTTGATCAAATCAATAATTTATAACTTATAAGAGAAAATTTAAATTAAGAATCAATATAATAAAATATCAATAAAACTTATTTGATTCTAAAAAAAAAAAAAACTTATTTGATGAGCAAGACTAGTTATATATTGGAGTTCTAGTTTCATGTATGAATTTTGAATATATAGTATTGATTAAAAGCTCAGTGAACGTTAGTGTTGAAGCAACAAAAGTGCCCAAAAGGTTTTACCAAAAAAAAAGTGCCCAAAAGGAACAGAAAGCCAAATGGCAAGGGATCAGACAGGATGAAATGTTGGGGAGCAAAAAAGCCAATAATTTGGTTCTTTTTAGAGGACCCCCTTATTGCGGCACGTTAATTTAATTTCTTGTTAACTTTAGGGATGGGGGGGGGGGTGATTCTTATAAGTTCACACACACGTCTCTCCAATCTTTTTTCTTAAAGGTTGTTATGCAGACCAAACTTTTAAAAATGAAATGCGAAGCTTTAAAGAAAAACAAAAGGTACGTGAATCTGTTAAACATGACAAAGAAATCGAGTCTAATATTAAAACATATAGTATATTATTGTCACTAAGACAAAACCTTACAGTGATAGAATATATACACGTCATAATCATGCATTGGTGGTCGGGTGATAGGAACTGAGTTCGAATCCGTCTAAATTCAGATATGCCTAACGTGTGGTCACTGGTTATTTAAAAGGAAAAAAGAAATTACACACATCAAAGGCACACTTGTATCGTATTATTTGATAGATATACTGAAAACTGAGAGACATGATACAAACTAAAAAACATATGCATACACAATCTCATACAGAAAGATCTGTAATATCCATACAATACATCGCTCTTATCGGCCACACACATTCAATAAGAAAAATAAAAAAAGGCTATTAAGTTATGGGACCGCACCATATTGTCTCTGTAGCTTAACATTGGACCCTTTTCCTGGACTACACGATCTCTCTCTCTCTCTCTAAAAAACGTTGAATCTCTTCTCTCTTTTTGGAAATAAATAGTTGAACCTTTACTTTTTCTTCTTTCCTCACTGTCGATCGATCTTCTCTTTCAGCTGAGTATAAATCTAAAAATGGAAGAGCACCTTACTCAGTACGGTATACCGGACCTCAGGCAGCTCATAAAAAGCGAAAGGAGGACAACTACGACGGCATCACCGTCCACTTCTTCTCATTTTCCTCCAGACTTTTTCGGCTTCAACCTAGCCCCTGCCGCGCCTCCCCAACCGCAACACCACCGTGTACATCAGTTCACGACTGACCAGGAGATGGGTTTCTTGCCACATGGCACACATGGGTTGGGTGGTGGTTCTTTGACTCATGGAAATAACAGTAACTTAAGCACGAGCACCAGTGGTGGAGGAGTTGCGTTTAAAGGGTTTCTAGACGGAGGAGGTTTCGGAGGCAGCGGAGGAACGGGACGGTGGCCGAGACAAGAAACCCTAACTCTGCTGGAGATTAGATCTCGTCTTCATCATAAATTCAAAGAAGCTAACCAAAAGGGACCACTCTGGGATGAAGTTTCTAGGTTTGCTTCACTTGTCCTATCTTGATTTATTTTTACCCTAATCTCTCTCTCTCTCTCTCTCTCTTTCTTTATCTTCTCATTTTTCTTAGTTATTTTTTAATAAATACATTTAAAAGAAACTTTAATAACATTCCCTGTTAACCACTAAATTGCTTCCATCTACTTAATCTTAATTTTATTTTTAACTTTTTGAGTATTTTTGTTTTGTGGGTTTCTTTGAGAGTTGAAATGATTTGACCCTTCATATACTTTCTTGTTAACAATTAGATCTTTCAAGTGAAAATCCCAAATACAATTTATGATTTCTGCATCATGAATAGCTAAAAAGAATGTGACCTCAAGCCTTACCTTTAGCTCCTCAATTTCATATACTTTTTGAGCTGATCAATATAGGGACGCATATAAATATCAATGATCTCATGTATACATAACACGCACACATATTGAGGTATATCTACAGAGTTGTCAGTTTCAAACAATTTCTTTATGAGTCTTTTTGTTTTGGTCAAGAGAATGACCAGACCTTGGCAGTTTCAGTTAAGACGCTATCAGGAGCTTTAAAACCCCAAAAGGGTAAAACATAAACAAGAGTAAAACAAAAAGATTTATTATCTTTCTGACTTTTATTTTAGTTGTTTCTCCTTTTTTACTGATAACTTCTGATTCAGCTTTCTTAGCTTCTGAAGATATGTACTCTCTTCTTTTGTGTAACTATGCATAGAAACATGTTCTTGGGTCAAACTATTAGTCCACTAGCAAGTCTCGAACAATATTCTTGGTCCGAAAGTTATAGCCAGTGCATGTTACGGAAAAAAAAATAAAACGTTTATGTAGGTCACTATCTAATCTTAAGCAAATACACCATATAATGATATGTATATACATAGCATTTGCCCAAAAAAAATGATATGTATATACATATTTATATAATGGATGTATATACATATATTTATCCATGAAAATAATGAATATTTTGAATAACTTATGAAAAGTGAATGATTCAAAGCTAGATCTATAAGATTAGGGCACTGCTTCAACTTCCAGTCAAGTATGAACTAGTGTAGTCTTTCTCATTATTTTGTTTTAACATTCAGGATTATGTCTGAGGAACATGGATACCAAAGGAGTGGGAAGAAATGCAGAGAAAAGTTTGAGAATCTTTACAAATACTATAAGAAGACTAAAGAAGGCAAAGCCGGAAGACAAGACGGTAAACACTATAGATTTTTCCGGCAGCTTGAGGCGCTCTACGGTGATTCCAACAACTTGGTTTCTTTTCCTAATCACAACACACAGTTCATGAGCAGTCCTCTTCATGGGTTCCACACTCAAAACATTATGAACATTCCCACAACAACGTCTAACATTCATGCCGTTGATGATAGTGTTAAAGGTCATTTACATCATCAAAGCCTAACTATTTCTAACAACTACACCTCCTCCGAGCTGGAACTGATGACTTCGTCTTCTGAAGGGAATGATTCTAATAGTAGAAGGAAAAAGAGGAGTTGGAAAGCTAAGATCAAGGAGTTCATTGATGTGAACATGAAAAGGTTGATAGAGAGACAAGATCTTTGGCTTGAGAAGCTGACAAAGGTTATTGAAGACAAAGAAGAACAAAGGATGATCAAAGAAGATGAGTGGAGAAAGATTGAAGCCGCGAGGATCGACAAAGAGCATTTGTTTTGGGCTAAAGAGATGGAGAGGAGGGAAGCTAGGGATGTGGCGGTTCTTGGGGCATTGCAGTACTTGACAGGAAACACGTTGATAAAGCCGTCATGTTCGTCCCCAGAAGAGAGGATTAATGGTAATAATGAGAATGTTTCTGTTAAAGGAAGTGATAGCTGCTGGAATGAAGAAGAGATCATAAAGCTTATGGAGATAAGAAGTAGCATGAACTCGGCGTTTCAAGAGATATTGGGAGAATGCTCGGATGAATTTCTTTGGAAGGAAGTCGCAGAGAAATTGATTCAATTAGGGTTTGCTCACAAAAGTGCCTTATTGTGCAAGGAAAAGTGGGAATGTATAAGCAATGAGATGAGGAAAGAAAAGAAGCAAATCAGCAAGAAAAGGAAGGAGGATTCGTCGAGCTGCGGCGTGTTCTATCCAAGAACGGAGGAAAATGCTATCTACAACAATCAAGAAAGTAGATATAATGATAATGATCAGCATCAGCATCAGATGAATGAACAAGGCAATGTAGGTTCTTCAACATCAAATGCAGCTGCTGGGGAATTGAGAGGCGCAATGGCGGTTAGTACAAACTGCTACCCGTTCGTCATGGGAGATGGAGATCAGAATTTGTGGGATAGTTATGGTTTGAGGCTAAGTAGAGGAGAGAATCAGTGAGTGTATTTTTATTTAAAAATCTTAATATTAGGGTAGAAAGATTTTATGATGCTTTTTCTTTTAAATTTAGTATGGTTACGGTATCTTCAAGAGTTGCAAGGATATTATTAAAAAAACTAAATTAAAATTTGTTTAACTCTTTTCTATTCGGGTTTGGACCAACTTTTCTTCCATGGTCTGGTTCATAACATTTTAAATGGACCAAACACTTACAGAGTTTTTTAATTGATCGTTGTAATTAAATCGTGAAACTTGGTTTAACATTGGTCTAGAGAACTTAATCTAATACATGTACATAAATGGAGATACAAAGAAAAATACTTAGAAGGCTAGAGATGTATAGTTTGGGATAATCCTAGAGAGAGAGAGAGTTATCACGATGGTACTAGAGACAGCAGGGAGGAAGAGTAGTGAAGTAAGCTCTAGTCGATTTAGTGTGTTGATGGTCAGAGAGAAAGTAAACATTTGCCTTTAACTCTCTCCATGATCTCATTCTTTTCCTTTTGTCCCTATTCCCTATAGAGACAGTGCAGACACTAGCACGAGTCAATACAATCTTTGGTACATACACATTATTGACAATGTTGATTAATTCTGAATAGTCTCTATTCTCATTTAAGTGCTTGTTCGTTTTATGGGTTCCACACAAGACCATTCCTCCTACTTCTAGATTTGATGATTCTTCTTGTGAAACTTTATTAACTGTTTAATTTGGATAGAGATGTTGACATTTGAATGAGGAAAAGATGGTGGTTATTTTGTGTCATTTAATGCTGCATGTGTCATATATGTTGAGGAAATTTAAAGAACACGTCACGCAATAATTTTCAGAATTCAATGTTCAAGACAATCTATTGATAAATCTTGCTACTCTTTTAATTTAACAAGATGTTAAAGAAAGAAATTCACTAATATGGGGTTATAGCATAAAAAGTGTAGTGTTTTTTTTTTTTTGGTAGCGTTGGCAGTCTTTTAAAAGTTTTGGTCTAAATATGGAAAAGGTAACAAAAGGAAAATTGTAGACTTGTAATTATCTCGATCACAAAACAATTAAAACTGTTCTCATGACCTTATTTTACGTTCAGTCACTCTGCTCTGCCATTGTCTCTCTATTATGTCCACCTATGACTAGACACATCATCACCTCATTATATGAACTTTTTTTTTTGATGTTCCACTCATTAATTTAACATAAAAATCCACTGATAAAACATTCATATTTTGTCTTCATTTGGATACAATCATAATTCATATATATGGAACAACAAAATAGCAAAATGATAATTACAAAATAATGAAACAGTCAGAGGGTAATATTTTACAGAGGGTAAAACCATAAATATAAACCAGAGAGTATTTTACACGAGAAGAGATATATAAAGAAGTCTACGGATAATTCTCAAAAAAATAAAAAAGTCTACGGATGAAAGAAATGGCAACCAACCACGAGATTTCGTTGACCAGTCAACGTAGTAGCTAAAACAATATCCGGTCTTTTTAATGCAAGTATTTGGCCTTGTCAAGGTTTTATTTTCGTTACAAATTTAATAACTAGGAATAAAGGAGCAGAACATAATGAAATATATTTATTTTTATTAGATATGTATGCCACTTACCTATATATATATTTTTTTACAAAGATTGTTATAATTACAACAAAATTTTGCGGACTTGATCGTTGTAAATAATAAAAAGAAAAGAAAAACAATCTTATTATAATCAGGGCTTTAGTATCGTATTACCCAAATATTTTATATTTACACTGTCGGATTATTGTTATAATGTTATATCACATAATTAATTACACCATCTCAAAAAATATACGAAACTGCAAAAATGAGATATTAGTATTTGTAGTCTTTGACGTGAAGGCTCTCGGAAGCACCTTCACCAAGCTGAGCATCACCCTTATAGGCACCAGTGGTTGCCTCCGAGTTAGCCTTAGCTCGAGCCAAGAACGCCTTTTGAGCCTTTTCAACATTCTCCTCTTTACCTCCCCAAGCCTTAAGCGTACTCTGCTGAAGCGCACGCCCATACGAAAACGTCAAGCTCCATGGTTTCTTACCTTTGAGCTGATTAATCGCGTTTAAATTCACAGTTGCTTGTTCCTCACTCTGTCCTCCAGACAAGAACACAACAGCTGGAACAGCTGGGGGAACAGTCCGTTGCAAAGCACGGACCGTATGCTCCGCGATCACTTCCGGTTTCACCTTGGAGCTACTGTCGGAGCCAGGAGTAACCATGTTTGGTTTCAAGAGTGTTCCTTCCAAGATCACATGATGATCACTAAGAGCCTTGTAACAAGCTGCGAGGACTCGTTCCGTGACGTAAGCACATTTCTCAATGTCGTGAGATCCGTCTACAAGTATCTCCGGCTCGACGATGGGGACAAGACCGTTCTCTTGGCAAATGACTGCGTATCTAGCAAGACCGTAGGCGTTCTCGTGGAGGGATAACTCGGAAGGCTCGTTGGGTCCGATTTTGAGAACGGCACGCCACTTGGCGAAACGTGCACCAGCTTCGTAGTATTTCTTGCAACGGTCTCCGAGCCCGTCGAGGCCAATGGTTGTGGTTTCACCGGTTGTACCAGCTAGCTCGACGGTTCCTTTATCGACTTTGATACCTGGAAGGACTCCTGCTTCCTTCATTACATCCACAAATAGTTTCCCTGAAGCACAAATCAATAATATTAATCAACAAAAGAGTTTAGGACTTAGCTAAGATTGAGAGCTATACAATCCTTTTTTTAAATTAAAAACTAGAGATTTATGGGTTCCCATACATTCTCGAAGACAAGATTCATACCAATGAAAAGTAAATTTTTCTTTAGAAGTTGAATAGGTGATCTCTTATACTTCAATTACTCACAAGAATGTCATTTTAACACTTTTAATGTCATATTGATACATTTTTCTTCTAAAACAAAAATGTTATTTTAGCATTTCAATGCATTTATAATTTAATTATGCTTAATATTATGCATTGATCTTTGAATAATGTTATTTTAGAATTTCAATGAAATTTATAATTAATTCATGCTTATACTATACATTGATTTTGTGAATAATTTTATACCGTTCAAATACTATTTTGATTAAATAGGCATAACTTATACAAAAATAAATTTATTTAACATTTTCTTTAATTTTTGTGAAAAGTGTCAAAGAGACGAACACAATTTGAGAAACTGAAGGAGTATATAATCCAAGATTTTTAACCATTAAACCAAGTTCTCATAGATATACAAATCTAAACAAATAACTAAAACAGATCCTACTTTCGATCAAACTACAAAAAAAAAACAATAGAAAATGATTATTCGTATGAGTTTAATACCTGAAGCTGTTTTCTGGTAGAGAGTTTCCTCGAAGAGGATGACACCACTGATGTATTGGAGAGCTCCGGGAGTGGTGAACAAGAGCTCACGTAGAGCACGTCTGTTTGATTCAACGTTCTCAACGTTAATGCTTGCGAAACGTTTCCCGATTGTCCCAGTGGATTCATCGGCAGCGAGAATACCTTTCCCTGGAGTACCGATGTAAGCGGCATTGGCAATAAGCTCATCTGTGGAGATCAGACAAAATTTTATTTAGAGATAGAACAGTAATCTGTAAACGCAAACGTAAGAAGTAAAATGCGAGAAGATCAATGAGTCAGAGGGTTAATTTGTTAAGGTTGTGGTAAAGATTTTACCGGTGAATTTGGATTTGAAGCACGACATTGTGTAGAAAAGAGGTGGCGGCAACGGTGAAGATAGATCGATTTGAAATTGAGGAGAATGGGCCTTTGGGCTTTATATAGTAAAAGGCAGCGATGGAGGAGAATAATTCGAGGGAATTGGAGTTTTACGAGAGGTCCGTAGAAAATGACGCTTAACCTATGATAATGTGAGATTGAATATTTACGTGTCATCAAGTCAAAGTTGCAGGGCTTAACCTTTAGGGCTATTGTTAGTCCTTATAATTTGGCCCGCTAAATCCACTTACATGTGACAACAATATATGTGTAATCAATGGACCGAAACTAATAAGAGCCCAAATATGATGAAGAGTTTTTTCAAAAAGTAATGTTGACAGTGGGATTTGAACCCACGCCCTTTCGGACCAGAACCTTAATCTGGCGCCTTAGACCAACTCGGCCATATCAACTTGTTGATTACTGTACTGAGTGCATAAAAACAATTTATTGTCAAAAACCTATGAAGAAATTGATATAAGAGAAGTATAGATCACCCATTGAAGGTTTTTTATTCTTTGGTATTGGTTAAAGTTAAGAACAATCTCACAGCAATTCCACAGTGAAGAGATAAATAAATGTATATCCAATGAATTATATTGAGTTTGCAAAACCCTTGACAGCAGCTACACAGAACTTTTGTTTTGTTGGGACACTCTTTAAGTCTTAACTTGCTAATTTAGCAGTTTTGATGTACAACAATGTAAATAAAGAAACAAACATTACATGTGGGATCAAACAAAATACTACAACAAAACCTTGCTTGCTTTACCCATGGGAGGAGGTAGATAACATATTATCTACTCACAGTTTCCATTACTATTTTTTCAACTACTTATTTTTCTTCCATGTGACGAATTTGTATAGGATAAGAAGGATAGCTCACAAGTTGCAGCTATCTTAACTAGTGCTCCCCTCCTGGGCAGCAAAAGAATGCTGAGAGAGTGTATGTGCACCATTCATCAATGATTGTGTTGTGTTTAGAAGTGGACCGGTGACTTCACATATCCAAGCGATTGGGTGGAGGAACCGCTGCTTTGATCAATGGTCTTAGCAAATCCATTATTGTTGCAAATGATGGACGCTTCCATGGCTCACTGGCAATGAAACAATAATAATATGGTTAAATCTGAAAGGAGATTCAAACTAAATGAAGTTTTGGAGAAAAAAGAAGGAAAACTGGTAACCTACTTAGTCCAACAACCCTCGATTATGGCTGCAACCTGAGGGTTTAGATTCCGTGGGATCTCAAGCCGCTTATTCTTGAAACCAACCGCAGCTACAACCTATAGACCATTTTTTTTTAATTAACGAGTTGCTGAAAGTTTGTGATTAAGCGATTTTCAAATGCAAGTTATCTTTTGGAGTGGAAAGTACCTGAGCTGGATTTAAATTACCCCACGGTTGCTGCAACGTAGCAAGCTCCCACAAGATGACCCCAAAGCTGTACACGTCTGATTTCTCATTAGATTGCTCATCCCGGAGAACCTCTGGTGCCATCCACTCGGGCTGATAAATCAAAACCCAATCGGATTATTTATTTTCTACTGAGAAAAAAACAGACTTAAGTTGTTCAGCTTGTTATTTAAGCTTTAAACAGACTGAACTTACGGTTCCAGCAGCCGTTTTTGAAGAAAGAAACGTGTTGGCTTTTAAACGCGAGAGACCAAAATCACAAACCTGAAAAATTCCACGACAATTAGAAGAAATAATGTTTTGCACTGCACATATGCTTTTTAAGACAATAGCTTGTGACTAATGCTTCCATGGGTTACAGTGGACTAATGCCTTCTAAGTGCTCTCGGAAGAGGAATGACATATACAGTACTAAAGATCAAGCCAATGGACAAGGGTTTTGTAACTCGGATTCAAACCTTGACTGTGTATTTTTTGTCGACCAACAAGTTTGGAGATTTTAGATCTCTATGTACAATCGGAGGATTGCGATTATGAAGATAATTCATTCCTTTGGCCTGCAACCGAGAAATGAAAAGAACATTCAATGAAAAATACACCAAAATCACAAGGTAATCAACTCAATGTGCATCCATTCCGGAGTGGTAAACAAAGGAGGTTAAATATACCACATCATACGCCATACTCAAGCGGCGTCTCTCATCCAATTGCTCCCTTGCTCCACTTTTATGCAAAAGTCTGTATAAACTACCTCTGTTTCAAAAGAGAAACGTATTAGCAATAGACTAGGCTAAAAGGCTACACCTCGGCACACAAAACCTTTTAAATCCACGTGAACAGTACCTTGACAAATATTCTGTCACTATTGACAAATTTGGAGGTTGAGTGACAGCACCCATGAAGAGAACAATATTTGGGTGACGAAGGCGTTTCATTATTGCAACCTAACAGTGAATCAAGATCATGAAGGGCATTAGTACACCAAGTCTGCTACCAGAAAAAATGATAAAATTTTCAGTTGTGCACCTCTCTCAGGAA
>CAKOAT010151487.1:41429-75482 GCA_932364175.1 Eruca vesicaria subsp. sativa
TTTTTTTTTTTTTTTTTTTTTTTTTTTTTTGTAACACCATGATATACACAAGTTAAAACTATACTTTAAAAGCCAAGAAAATCGGTCATACAAAATTCAGAGAAAAAGTTCTTACCGAGCCATGCCACTCAGCACGGTGAACAGTACCGAAGGAACCTGAAAGAACATTAGCTCAAGTATAAGTGGACGGGTTACGATAAATCCAGAACTCTCAGAGAAGAAAGTAATCTCTAAATTGGAAGCACTTTTCTTATTTTCTTTGCGAACATATCCCAAAGCAAAACCACCTACATGGCTACACAGGAACTATTCGTTCATAAACTAAATCACTGCTTTTTTGGGGTAAAATTAATACCTGCTCCAATCCTCTCTTTTACATTAAGATCACACCATGGGATGTCCATATCATCACCATCATGTCCAAGTTCCCCATTTGCTCTGTTCAGAACCGGCTGATTGGTTGGTGGGGCACTTATAGGCACTGCTTCATGGACATGGCTTGACGCACGCATCATGTTATGTGGAGGCATATTAGCACTGGGAGGGAAAGACCCACCCCCTTCTGCCGAAACGTCATTCTCTCCACCCCTATGAAACATTGAGAATCCCATATCATCTACAAGCATTCAAACAAATAGACATAAGAAATCAGAGTCCACAAGACAAGTTATTCACATAAAGGCATCAGAAATTATATATGCTAACAGCACTCTCAAGAATTTAAACTCCACTACGCATTTTAATTCCAAAGCAAAGCACCCACCAATACGAACACCCACATCCACATCCACAACCAAAACCCATTACAAACAAACGAGACAAGAATACAATCGAATAATTTTAAGATTGGTAACGGGCTTCAGATATCAAGACATAATCAAGAAATACCCTAAATGAAGAGAAAGTCCACTTATAAGAAAATACAAAATGAGATGTAAGAAACATGCAAATAGTAAACATACTATGCATGTTTTTTCTCTATAAACGGGAATACCTGATGCAGGATCAAAAACAAGGTTCAGAGATTGACTGTCGGTGAAGTATTGTTTGGCTAGTGACCTATAATCGACTGCGGGTTCGACAGGCCTGGGTCGCGGGAACCGCAAAGGTGAAGAAATTGAGATAGTTGAGGGACCATTTAGCAAGGAATCGGGTTCCCACAAGTGACCTGGCTTTCCGACTAAATCAACCAGATACTCCCTGAAACCAAAACGATGTTTTTCCACGTTACAAACCTAATGAGAACATTTGGGGGCACAACTGTTCTTACGGAAACAAAAAGCATAAGCAAAAAAGGTAAAAGAGGCACAATAGAAATCACTTGGACCCGTACCTATCAAGCCCAAACCTGACAAGGCACGATGCAGCATCGTCTCTATCACAATACTTGCACCCCTTTGCAATTCGACAGGGTAAATCAATTATGTCAGCAAGCACCTGCATGCACCAAACGCAGGGATCAACACTTAAAAACAAAAAGGGATAAAATAAAAATACGAAATAACTAACACTAGTTCTCTAACCAATACCAACACTTTCGAAACAAATCTTAAAAATATTATTCAAGAAAGTTTCTTCACAGGTATAACTATACAATCAAATTGATGAGCAGGATAATTTATACGAGCATTCCAAAAGATACGTCTAAAGTGTCATGGCCATAGATAGCATCGAGTTGGGATCTCACTTTGAAGAGTAAAGCTCGATGTCTGCAGAGTCCAACAGAGAGGCTACCTATAGGAACCACCACTTTAAAGCATTCTTTTAGACCATTAATGCACTCCTTCCACATGGGAACCAACTCATCTTCTCCCATGATAACTGGACCTCTAAAAAAGGTGAGATTTACAGATTACCAACAATATGATAAGTCTATAAAAAGTATTACTTCAAAAAGATCATTAGGATAGTGTGAGTACAAACCCCATACGGTTGCAGATAAGTTTTGCCAACTGATCAACAACCTCTTTAGTGGTTATGCAGCTACAAGAAATGTCGTGGACTCTATTGTGAAGCTCCTTGAAGGTAGGATCACTACGCCGATCGACAAAGATCGCTTCAAGCGAAGAGTCAACACCGGACTCAACAGCTCTCAATGATCCAATAGAAGGAATGCGGCCACTTTCATGTAGATCAATGCATAAGGTCCAAATATATGGATCCAGACCATCAATCATATAAAATCCATCAGGAACTTTATCATAGTACGATAAGCATCCATTCACCTGATCCAGTACACACAAAAAAAAACAGTCATACTCTGCAATTGCATCTAAAACAATATCTCCCATCTGTCACTAATATTGTGACAACCCGTCCCATGGAAGTTCACAGAGCTGCAACGCACCGCCTTCACATCCACTGGTAGGTTATTGGTGCGCTTGGCGTACATAACATCATTTTAGTTTTTTACAATTAATTTAATAAAACTAGTAACTAAATTAAACTAGTAGATTAACCAAATCATATGTGAGAGGTTAGGGTCTGCGGGACTCTGAGCTTCCACTGGATAGGTTGTTACAAATATTTTGGAAAAAGCAAGATGAAATTAAACTAATATATACCCAGAAGCGATGAGAAACGGTTTCAGCTGAACTCGGAGAAGTCCGCAAAGCGGACTCATCCGGAACAGGATCCAGAAAATTCGGATCGTCAGCGCAAGTAGCCTCAGAGGAAAGCCTCAACGCCAAAGCAAGCTGCAACTGATAACTCTCCTCCGTCTGCTGCGCCCAGCTCTTCCCAGAAGCCGAACCTCCAGCCGGATCCGCCGCCATCTGAATCCTCAAATCTCCTCCTCCCACTCCTCCGACATCTAGAGGAAACCCCGCAGATTCGATCTCGTTACCCGCCGCGGCGGGGATGTTATAGTAATCCCCGCCGGACAAGGAGCTCTCGCCGAAACTGCTCCCGCTCGATTGCCTCTGCAAACCGAGAGGCGAAGCGTACATGTTCCCGGTCCGATCCCAATCGAATCCGGGTTTGGATTTCCCGTTGCTCCCGCCGCCGCCGCCGCTCCTGTTCTCGCTGGAGAAGGAGTCGTAGTGAGGAGGAGGGGCTCCGGTGACGGAGACGGAGACCTGATCGTCGGGGAATTGGCTGAGGAGAGTGTAATTGGATCTTCTACCTGGCATTTCCATTCGAGATCTTAGATGTGCGAGAGAGAGACTTCTTCTTCCGATCGATTTGAGCTCAAACCCTAAGAAACCGCCATTGTTGAAGAGAGCTTAGCTTAGCCACTTGTTTCTCTCTCTCTCTATCTCTAGATTTCCATTTTTGACCTTTTTAAAATTCTCTTGAAGTATCAGAGAGGAAACTGTTGGTGTGCTTCTGTTGATGGTTTCGTGATATTGCTCTTATGTCCCTCTCTTTTTAAGAAACTTCGATATTTACACAAAATATATAATATGTTAATTTTTTGGTTGTATGGTCAGATCATCTGTATTTTCTTGGAAATTTAATATATATATATAAATATATTCAGTTGGAAAAAAAAATATGTGTGAATTTCTTTTACTCATTTGTGTTTTTTTTCTATCGATCTTTGCTAGAGAAATTGTGTAAGCAGTTGAACAAAAAAAAGGAGAAATTGTGTAAATGGAGTATGGTATTTGATCATAATATGTAAAGAATATTATTTTAAAATATTGTTTTTACTTTACGTGATCTTTTTTGTTGCAGACCACGAGAAGGTAATATTCTATCCCCATTTTTATCAACAAAAGTAATATTCTTTATTTTTTATCAACAAAAGTAATATTCTATTCAAACTTTCAACAATTAATTTTCTTGATTGAATGCACTGTAGTTGTGATATAAAGGAATGAAATAAAGTAAACCAGATGTGCTAATATGGACGGATATACATAATATGATAATACGTTGACAAAAAAAAACATAATATGACAATACTAAGTCTTTTGGAGGCCTTTCTCATGAAAACATGCATTCTGAGATTTTAAGATAGTAGCCCAAGGGCGATCAAATGTAATAGCTCATGAGCCCCGAGAAAGGGCCTAGTATAACAATTTGGCTTACATTGAGATGCTACTAAGTAGAATATGTAAAACAAATAAGTTATCAACAAGCAGGTTTGCCCGAGTGGTTAAGGGGGAAGACTTAAGTTCTTCTGCACATAAGTGCGCGTGGGTTCGAACCCCACAGCCTGCAATTTTATTTTTTGCATGTCCAATCTAAATGCTTACATCAGTATATAATTTCTGATAATTAAGAATGTAAATTAAAATTGTTTTGTTATTGAAAATTTATTTGTTTATTCTTGATCTTTATTTTGGCTACCATTCACAAAAAGTTTTTTCGGTTAAAGAAAGACAAAACAATCATTTTTTCAAAGTTTCAATGTTTCTTTGACAAAATGCAACGCTCATCAGAGTTATCAACAACGACGATAAAGGAAATCTTTGATACCATCAAAGATATCAAGCAACTCTCCTCTGATTTTGTCGAGATATCTTTCTCTCAATTTGTTCGGTCGATCAAAGCTCTGTAGCTTAGTGATTAAGGTTTAAAGGCTTCTACATCAGGTCTGGTGTTCGAATTTCAGACTATGCAGTTTCTATACCAAGAGGGTTCAAATTTCCGGAGAAGATAAATGACTAATTATGTAAAAAAAAAAATATGTAGATTGGAGAAAAGACTTACAAGAGATCTTTATCATGGCGCAAGACGACTCAGGATGATGTAGTCAGACGTAAATCCGCATAAAATAAGTAGAATTTCTGCTATAATATCATTTATGTATTATTTCTCATAATTAATAATGTATAATTAATTAATGTTAAAAATAATTTGCTCGGTGGATGATCGGATGCTAACTCTTTAGCAAAGCACTCTCTATCATCTTTTTGTGTATTTGGATCCTCTCTTATGCTGAATTTGGGTCTGGCGCCATTTTAAATTTTTAATAAGTATGTGTTAAAAAAAAAACAAATAATGTAGTTTGACTCAAATGATTTCACACAAATATGATAAGTATACTATTGGTTGTGCAGCTATCGTGTACGTCCATATTTATACAATGTGATGAGTTCGCTACAAATAAAATGTCAATCAAAAAAAAATTTGTCTTGTGATAAGTCAATAATCTATTGCCTTTGAGCAATATTCAAAATCATTACTATAAAAGTATTCATTTCTTCAATACTACACACGCCACCATCAATTCTATTCACACTAAAACAAACTTTAAAAAGAGAAGCCAAAAAAAAGTAAATTATCCTCTTATTCTCATAACAACCCAATTTTCCTTTCAAGAATTAGGCACAAACGTCCCAATTTGCCCAAACCCAGCGATGAAGAACGCGATTGCTTGCGCAAAAAGGTATAGATAGTAATGATTCTTTCCGAAAAACAAATCATATAATCCCACAAAGAACAGATACATTCCTACGCCGAGTTCCAACACATGAATCCTGCCAAAACACCAATAAACAATATTAGAATGAAAAAAAAACGACAAGCAATTTGGGTATTCAGTTTGCTTTTAATTTAAGGGGACAAGTTTTAACCTATCTCCGAATCTAAAACTAAACTTCTTTGGAGTCTTGGTTGCCGATTTAGCCTTAAGATCTCCTAGCTTCTCAGTAACAATCCACTCATTAACTCTACCACCTTCGAGTAAACCAATGAAAGTAGCTTTTGTTCTGTGAAGAGACATCACATTCTCGAACAAAATCCAAAACACCATAAGATGCAATGACCTATAATAAAAAACATGTAACCAACCATGAGACGTCACTTGAGCCCCAAGAAACTCTTGGAACATTTTTTCTTACCTAGGTGTACCGACAGCGTTTAGCAGAGTAATGATGGAAGGTATATAAACCGCTCCCCATTTTGGTACGGAAACTTCCGGTACAAGAACCGTAGCCGGTAAGATCACACAATAGAAGATGAAGGTAACAATATGTGCCACTATCTTTCTAACCATGAAGAAGCTATATATCACATGAACCTTCTTCCACAAAGTCACGTTCTGCCAATAAGAAAATAAGGTTATTTGCTTGGGGCACAAGAGAAAGGTCGATATGTTTAGTAGTTTAAACAGTGTGAACAAGAAAAACCTTGTTGGTCATGATTTCGAGTGCCATTTTCCTGAAGAGATTTGCTGGACCACATGACCATCTATGCTGTTGATACCTATACGCCTTGAATGTACTTGGTAACTCGTTTTTAACCTATAGTATTTAACATCAGTTAAATTAACTACTAGGCCATTAATCGACACATATGTATATACACATTATTAAATTATGAAAAATATAATATACCTTTAGAGAACCTAGGTACAAAAATTTCCAACCCTTGAGACTAGCTCGAACGGCTAAATCCATATCTTCCACGGTGGTTCTATCCTTCCAACCACCAGCCTCGCTTAGTGCCGATATTCTCCATATTCCCGCAGTTCCTAAAATTGTTATAACCCAATATTACGAAACTGTAATAAGTTAAAGACAAACAAATTCAATGAAGGTAAAAAAAATTACCGTTGAAACCGAAGAATGCGTATGTAGAAGAACCAACTTCTTGTTCGACCGTAAAATGATAATCCAAAGACATTTCTTGCATCCTTGTCATCAAACATTCATCCGAATTTACTGCAAAATAAGAAAAAGAGTTCAATACTGGAAATTAATTAATATGGCATTGGTGAAGACATTAAAAACTAGTAGGTGACATTAAAATCAATGTTTTCAATTATCAAATCGTAGACCGCTGTGACGGTCAGACCCCTCAATTAGATTTCAACAGCTCGTTAGATTTTGTCAATTTATTTTCACATGATAGATGTTTACAATCAGGATTAATAAAATAAAATTGAGTTTCAATAATTGGTCAACTTGAACAAAAAAAAAAAGATTTAAAAAAGAAAAGTGAGTGATGAGGTGAGTGTGACAGAGAAAAATAAAAGAGAGACCAAGTGGGTTCCATGTTGTTGCACATGGAAATTGGAGGTGCTGGCTCGTACACGTAGCGGATCTACTAACCAAAATGACTTTTGCGCATACTAATTTTTACTAAATCATAAAACAAACACTTACGGACCTACGTTACCCAATATGTTATCTGCACTCATTACGGGACACGACGAGGCCAGTGAAGCAACACCACTAAACTACACTCTAATTTGATCATAAATCTTTTTTTTTTGTTTGTTTTCTGGATTTTAATATGTCGATGAATGTTTGGGTGCTGCAAAAATTAACGAAGAAATCTGCAGACATACCAAATACAAAGGACCAAAAATATTAAATATGTGATTAGTTAGAAGGGATATTGCCCATATTATATGCCTCCTAGATCTTTCAAAATATTCTAAATTCTGTTTTAATATTTGAGAAAACTATTTGTAATTTCTAGTTGAAGAAAGTGGTTCCACATTGTAAATCTATAATCACGAACATACTGATACGTCAACATCACCATTCGCTAGGTAGGTTTACAATGGGACCTAACAGTGAAACATCCACCGACACTTATGTTAATGTGAATATTACTTTCTTTTTGTTTTAATAATTGTATTAAATATTTTAAAACCTCATAGATTGCAATTACCATAAAATAGGATCCCTCAATACAGTCATATCATATGTTATTATTTATGGTATTTTATAATATGTTCTTAGGTTCTTATAAGTTTTCACTTACATTTAAATCCAATTATAGGCATCGGTTTAATTCAACCCATCACGGTATCACCACACTCTATATTAGTCCTACATTTAAAAAGTTATCATTCCAGAAGAAGCAAAAAGGAATAACATTATCAACACACAAAGTATAACATAAGTATATCCAAATTACTAATTTGGCTAGACCAAATGAGTTTGTAATTATTATTACTATCCGAGTTGAGTATAATTGCAATAGGTTATACAATTTGAAGTACTCCCAAAAGGAAGCAGTAATTGAGGTAAAAAGAATAACAAACACCTCTCTAACTTTTTCTTTTGCTAAAATTTGACCTCTCTAACTTTCTAACTAAGCAGTAATTAGGGATTATTAGCCGATATCAGTCATGTGACAACCAAAAAAAAATAGGCCAAACAACCAAATCAAGAACTACGTACATCGAAATAAAAGATCTGTTAAAATAATGACCAGAATTTTAAAGAATTACCGAATTTCCAGCGAGCTTGAACTAAAGCAAGCTTAGGGTTATGGAGGAGAAACGGCACGGTTCTCCAAAGATAATCCGGTTCAGGCTGAAAATCAGCGTCGAAGATTGCAACATAATCACAGCTTTTGACATAACTCTTCTTCATTCCTTCTTTCAAAGCTCCAGCTTTGTACCCGTTCCTGTTATCTCTGATCTCATACTTTATGTTTACTCCTTTACTCGCCCATCTGTTACACTCCTTCTCCACTAGATCCTGTCCAAACAACAAGAATAAGAAACTTGTAAGAAAAACCCACGTCAATAAATTAAATTATTTTGTGCTAAAAATAAAACATTTGAAAATTATATTTTTTTTTTGCTAAAACTAATTTTTTTGAAAATTATATATATATATATATATATATATATATATATTTTTTTTTTTGAAAATTATATCTTTGTGAAGAAAGAAGTTACTTTGATGGTTGGATCAGTAGAATCATCAAGAACTTGAATAACGATTCGATCAGAGGGCCATGAGAGCCCACAAGCAGCTCCAATAGACAGCTGATAGACCTCTCGTTCGTTGTACATTGGGATTTGAACAAGAACCATTGGATAAACAGAGTCTCCAAGCTCGATGTCGTCTTTCATTGGCTCCCATTTGAAACGTTTCTCTGGCTTCCGACCAAAGAGTTTAACAAGAGAGATTACTATTCCCATGTAAACCCTTTCCACAAAAAGCATCAACGACATTGTTAAACATATGTAAACGCCGAGCCTAAGGACTGGGACAATCAATGGAGCTCGAATCTGATCCAAGATCATTGTCATTTGCGTTGTGATGTCGTCTCGGTATCCCATGAACGAGTCTGGAATCACCGCCGCCGAATCACCGAGCTCCATTTTTTAGAATTTATAAAAAAAAACAGAGGGAAGCAAGAACCCTAGGAATATATGTGATCCTTGTGGAACACGCAAGAAGGTACAACGTGATTCTGAGCGAAGGTCGAAACAGAGAGACAGAGTTTTTCCTTTTTTTTTCCTCTTAGGGTGAAAAATCTCTGTCTTCTCTGCCTGAAAACACTCAGGTTGTCGGGAACAAAGAGAATTAAACTTTTTCTTTTGTTTTTTTGGTTTTATATTTAAGGTTTAGTAAAAGAGGAAAGTTAATAATAACGAAAGGCGGAGAAGGAGAAGATGGTTCTTGGAGAGAAAGAAGAGAGATCTATAAACAGAAACAGAGAGAGAGAATGAACTGTATGTGTGAGAGAAATGAAGAGAGATGAATGTCTTTATATAAAGCCTCTGCCTTTGTATCGTTTTATAATTTAGAATAATCATTTTGCATTTTTCATTCTTGGTGTTTGGTTTTGATTTACTTTAGAGTATGTATTTGTTATTATAGAGAAAATATTTTTTACTCCATCAACCATAAACTTGCTCTTTCTATAAAAGTACTAAAAACATTACTGCACGTCACAAACATTAATGATGGCCGGGACGGGAGTTAATCAAATTGTTATTGTGACATTGTTTCTGTTTTTGTGTGTTTATTGTTAGTTTTTATACTTCCTAGACATTACCAACAGTGGCGGATCTAGGATGAATTTCTACCTAGGGCAAAACAATAAAACACTAGTAATATATTTATAAATCCAATTTTTTATCCAGGGCATTGTTAAATTTTTAAGTAAAATTACACCAAAAAAAAAAAATCATGGGGGACAGGTACCCCACCCACTCTCCACCTAGTTCCGCCACTGATTACCAATATGTAATTGACTAGTAGTAATAACCACCGTGAAGTGTGTATACTGTTATTAAACTCAACATTTTGGATGTTTAATTATATACATAGGTCAAAAGAGTGCGGCCTTAGATGTCATAGTTGGTAATTTTAGTAGTATAGAACAAGCAATTAAAGGCCAAATAACATTTTGTGTAAAGGCCAGATAACATTTTGTGTAAAGGCCAGATAACATTTAATTTTACCAAAAAAATTAAAGGCCAAATAACATTTTGTGTGAGGTTTATACTAAATGAAGAAAATAATGCATGATGTACACCAATGTTCTACAAATCACCTAACTTGGATAACCAGTTTATTCCAATAAGAAACAATGCCTCGTAGTGTTGTCCTCATCTCGTTACAGTATAACGTAAAACTCACGATTATAGGATGATCAGTTCTATAGTACAAAATATTGAAATCATGCAGTGGTCCATATATAGAGAAACGTATAGGAGTCCCAGTTTTGTCTGTGAAATCCATTAAGCTTATACGTAACAATATTCTGTGTATTGGTCGAACATGTAACAATAATTGTATATCTATTCACATCTCTTTTAACGAGTCAATAAGAAAAACAATCATTGTTAATCATGAAATAACTCCCAAACATTTACAGTTAAACCTCTATAAATTAATAATGTTGAGATTATACCAAAATTTTATTTTTTTATTAATTTAGAGAGATATTAATTTATAGAAATACTTATTGAACCAAAAATTCAATTTGAGATTATAAAATTATATTAATTTATAGAGATATTTATTGTATATTAATTTATCGAGTATTAATTTATAGAATTTTTACTGTATTTGGATTATGATCTAAAATTGATAGTAGTAGGTTAGTTTTTTTCTTTATTTTGAACACCTTGTAGTAGGTTAGTTATTGTTTTAGAAAACATCTGATAAAAATGAGACCAATCTCTTAAACAAATTTTCAAAACTGAAAAGAAAATATGTTGCTAACCAATTTTAAATTGCCAAAAGCTCCTCCAGAGTAGAAAAGAAAACTCGAAATATTTAATAAAGCACATTTGTTCTATGGTTAATTGGCTATGATGCCGCTTTTCATCTAGCACCGACGGTACCATTTTGTTTGTATGCATACATCATCAGTTCCAATAAATATCATAACAAATAAAATATTGACTAAACTTTTACAAGTAAACCAAAAAGTTAATCCTTTCATAAACTTCGACGCACGTTTCCACTTTTTAACAATCATTTTTACATGAACTTATCATCTAACATGGATGCAAAATAGTTTGTGGATCTAAGAGTTGTATTTCCTAAGTCATCACTGCAACAAACATTTCTGTTTACAAAGATAATATTATTTTCTGTCGGTCCAATACCAAAATACATATTAATACTTTTTTGAATTATTTAGGATGTCCTGATCTCACAAAAGTGGTTCAGATTAATCATGTGTTGCCACATATCGATTTTATATCTTTTGATAATACCGAAATGTTAATTCTCGAATAATTGAGATTCGAACTCCGGTGATTTCACTGTACTTGGCTTTTCTCGTCAACAAGTTTATCACCACCATCACTTACCAAAATGCATATTAAAATTCAAATAGTTTAGAAGCTTTTAACTTTTGATATTTAATGTTCGTCCTTCTGATCGAGTACTTCGTGTTATAATCAGTTACTAAGTCAGTAAGTTAAAAAATAAAGTCTGTACTTAGTTGGCATGGCATGTGAGAACACACACCATACAATAATTCAACATATATACATAATTTAGTGATGTCATAAACACATTTAAGTTAACTGTACATAGTAACTAAAATCATATAAATTAGTATGTCTTTGCCAACATTGCCAACATTGTTACTAATATTTTTCTCAAAAAAAAAACATTGTTACTAATTTTCACTTTTAGAATATAACATTTCTGCGTGACATAACTCATATATTGCTTTCTTAGACTTGAATTACTTTGTTAGTTTGAATGTCATGTATGCCATTCTTAAAAAGAATATTTTTTGACAAAAAAAGAATATTTACGGTTGGCTTTTAATTTCTTTGAAGGTGAAGCAAGTATGCATGATTATATCTCTATATCATTATGGTAATAATGAATATACAAATTAATAAAAATAAATCATTGGAAAATAAAATAGCACTACATATTGCATGCATCCAGGAAGTAACATGCAGTGGCATGCAAGTAAACATAATGTAAATGGACCAAATACCACATGGGTTCTTACAGTTGGACTTTACTTCTTTTTTGAGCAAAAAAAAAAACAAAATTTGAGCAAAATGGACTTTACTTCTTTCACTCACATTTATAACTATTTCTTTCATTTTTCATCATTTTAAATAATTCTGAATCTGCAAATTGATTTTATTTTCATTTTGTATAAATCAGTTACTTACTTACATGTCTATTGAACTAAATCAATATATCCATGGGTTTTCAATGAATTTTACTGTGAATACGAGTAAAACCAACTGTGTTGGTATGAATTTGTACAAGTTTTTAATTGTTTTTTGGGTTTTGAAAATTTAAAAGATTGAAATATCATGCAGAAGGTGTATCTCCCCTTTATAAATGTCATACTCATATAATATGTGATCGACCTTGTTTTTCTACCCCATCAAGTCATCAACAAAACATTTACAAATAGAATCTTCGTTTAATTTTCAAAAAGAAAATGGGTCTTTGTTACTTTAGAAATGATATATACATATATATATATATATACATATATGTGTGATAAATATATTGCAACAAATAAGGTATACTAAATATGAAAAATATTCGAAGAATCAATCAAAAGTTTTGTAGAAAACATATATCAGAGAGTAGAAACAACAACCAGTGGGATCCAATGTCCATACTTTATATAGAATTAATATCCTATCTACTTTGCCACTGAAATTCTCCCTCTCTTATTTATTTTAGGGTGTAATTTCACCTTTTATTTGTTGGCCTATTGTGCATATATATTATAGAGATTATATTATATTACCTATCACTCTATCAGTCAATTTTTCAAAAGGATTTTTGTAGTCTTTTTCCCCCTTTAAAAAGCTACGAGAGGGGTTGTTGAGCTTCTCAATTAAGTATTGAATAGCTATACTTAATTAGCATGAAGCTCAATCATCATATCATGCATTCTATTATACCCTGTAAATAATTTGATTTTGGAAAAATAGCCATTCATCGTGATGTTGTATGTATCATAGTAAACTCACAAGAGTTGATAATTGTTGTAGTCAGGACCGTGTCTGACCTTTTAAAGGGTAGAAGCTAAAAAAGATATTGACCCCAAAAATGGTTCGAACACATGATCTTGACCAACAAATCAACAAACTAAACCACTGAACTAACAAAGATTCTTGTCAAATTAGTTATAAAAACGTTGGATCCCAAACACATCCTTAACTAGCTTGTGGTCAAGCACGGTAATAATTGTTGTAGTGCTATTTAAGGACAACTGAAATAAACAAGTCACAAACTAAAGCTTTAATGATATATTTATCCTTTACAAAAATTGCCGTTATATTGTTGTTAACAATAACAAAGAACCACATATGTTGGCTTTTTCTTTCTTCCTACGATGTAAATTACCAATTACATTTTGAATATCTCCTCTAAAACTCAAATCACCATTAAAACTTATAAGGTCGTTCAATACATATTTTTAGAGTTTAGTTTGGGCGTGCTTGCATTACATGATACTACGAGAAGCTATCATTGGATAGTACGAGAAGCTATCATTGGGTATGGTTAAGTAATTAAGGTCTATGAACCACAACTACTTAGTTGATGTGTACAGTTTCGCTCCTATAAGGCGAGGGAGAAACCACACCTTAAGTCTTCAAGACCAAGTCTTCGTCACTCTATTTCTCACCTACTTCCATGTTTCAATACTAATTTATATTTAACTTTTAGGTGGGTTATCAGATATTAATAACTTTTTCCGCTTTTGTCGAAAGTATAGCCATCTTTGATATTCTATTAATTAGTTGTTCTTACGTTCATTAATCGAACTATCGTTCTAATATTTCACGGACATATATAAGCTGACCAGACCTATTAAGGTGGGCAAAAAAAGATTACGGTGCTAGTTGTAATATAAGAGAACTACGACTTGATCATAAGCTTTTGAGGAATGATGAATTAGCCATCGATTATTAGTCGTGAGTTGACGAGAAAAAGCTTCATTTTTCTGGAAGTTTTAGAAACCGTAACTAACTTTTTTTTTTAAATGGCAGTTTAGAGAATTTCTCTTTAGCTAATATTTAAATGTAACTGGTTGACGAATGTAAATTCCAGATTAAGGACAATTGTTAGGCCTTCATGGGCTAGAAAGTAATTTACGAATATATAGGCTTTACATGGAAATATTACTTGTGTGCTTGTGCTGAGACACAACTTTTGACAGTCTCCTCCTAACACACGTACTTTGACCTTTAAATTGGTTAATAAAGTACATCTGTTAATCCAATCTTCAGATTCCGTTGGCAATGTTGAACGCTAGGATATCTACAACATGATAAGATTGTCTTAATCAATGTACATCATAACATTATCCTTTGAGAGGTGATAATCACATACATATATGCGGTTTTCTTTCTGTTTTCGTTCATATACAGTTATACACTCTCAAGCTAGTCACTTAGATTATGTTTTCTTTCATACACGGTTTTGATTCTGTAGTCTTTCATAGACACTCTCAAGGAAGTATAATGGTCTGGAGCTGACCATTTTTTTTTGTTGCTTTTCTGGTATGTATTTCTTGAACCTGATGATCAAAGTTGTATGCAGTCATATTAGGAGTTCACAACATGTTTTTCTACTCACATCCTGACTCTGTTGTCATAATTGTGCCTCCACATCCACCTAATGGCCAACAGATTTCAAAGGATGTTACAAGCAAAGCGCCCGTGGCCTAATGGATAAGGCGTTTGACTTCTAATCAAACGATTGTGGGTTCGAGTCTCACCGGGCGTGAGATTTTTTTATTTTTTTATTTTTTTATTTTTAATTTTTATTTATATTTAAATGGATATTTTTGTTTCTTCCTAGAGTATTATTTTCTCAGTCTTCATATTCTATGGTTTTAAAAAATCATATTTGCAATTTAAGTAAATTATTGTCAATTTGTTTATTCTGCTTCTAAAATTACATTTCCAAAATGTTCATTTTGATAGTTTTTAACTATTTCTTTAAGTAAAGATTTTGAAAGAATATTTTTCTTTTTAGGGGGAAGGGGGCGAGGAGGATAAGCCAAACAAATTTAAAATCTTACAAAAGTATGATCAATTATGCATCAATACCTGACAGCATATTAAATGCTTTACTAGCTTCATCATAATTATTCTGATCCAACATTTTCAATCGGTAATGAAAAGAATGGTATAAAATATTTGTGAATTTGTTAATAAATATTCAATGTATAAGTGGGTTAGTCTTATGGAACTTGTTTCCCCCTTTTTTACTAAATATGTCAGGTAAAATTTCTACACACAATGAAATTGCATACTGTAGTAGCGTTTTACAAAAGAAAAATGAATTTGCATTGTGCACATTAACCTTAGTTAGTGTCTGACTTTAACGGCGGAAATTAATACGTATCACGAATTGAAACTAATATTAAAGGGAGTTACTGTACCAACTTAAACCTTCACGGCTTCACTGTTATTTTAATTTTTGTTTACGAAGTTCACTGTTATTTTAGTTTTTTTGTTTTTTGTTTTTTGTTTTTTTGTGTTCAAACTTCCCTGTTATATTCATTTTTTGCTTTGATGTTATATTCATTTTTTTGCTGATTTGTAACAAAGTTCACTAGTATATTCATTTATAGCATCTTCGTAATTTTCAAGACCGTCTCTAAACATGTACAAATAACACATGATTCATATTTTTTGTAATTTTGGAATAAATATATAAATTTTTAGAAAATTTAGAATTCTTTTTACAAAACTATTTTATTTGTTCTAGTAAACTGAAATTGAAGAGGGTTCACAAAAACATTGAGACGGCATAATAATCAGGGGTGGAAGTATGTTCTTCGTACACGGAGTTGTTTTCCTTTGGCTAATATGTTCAGAACTTTGATTTTCTTTATGTAATTAGCTTAAACTCTATGAAAATACCTTTTTCTAACTTAAAAATTATAATCGAATTTCTAATTAAAAATGTGTCTAGCTTCGTCCATGATAATAATATGAGTTTATTTGCTATATAACCGAATAAATTAGATTTGAAAAGAGAGTAAAGAGAAGTAGGAAGAAAAAGTATGAGAGAGAAGTTAGTTTTTGAATTTAGTAATTTTTTGTTTGAAAAGTGTGCAAATTTCCCTAATAATATTGTATATTTCCACATATTGTTGCTTATTGATGGTATAAATCTTGTGAGTGTAGTAACTAGTGAATGAGTATGTGCTTGTAGTAATTAAGAAACATGTTAGTTATCATGGTCAACCTGAATAATCGATGTCTTTGATATATTAAGGGATCTTCTAATTTGAATTAGAGCTTAGTATATTCTATAAATATTTGTGGTTATTGATCATATGGTCGATCTTTATATTCTTTTATAATTTACGTATAAATTAGCAATTTAAATTTTATCATTTAACTATTGACTTATACTTTTCCTCTTTTGATTATATAAAAGCTTTTTTTTTTTTTTTTTTTTTTTTTTTTTTTTTTTTTTTTTTTTTTTTTTTTTTTTTTTTTTTTTTTGATAACTCAGGTGTCCGGGGCTTATTTAGAGACCCGACTATCCCCCAAAGGGGTCCTGAAGGCCAAACGGAAACCATGTTAAATCCGCTGTGGCCGGGGCTCGAACTCGTGATGGCGGGCACCTCAACCGAGGTTCCTTTACCACCAGACCACGAGGCCCGGTTGATTATATAAAAGCTTTGTAAAGAATTACCAAGTTTGGAACGCTTTTCTCACAAAAAAAAAGTTTGGAACGCTTTGTATAGAATTACTCTTTTTGATGTCGTTTTCTTCCTTTTCCATATGTTATTAAATAGTTTTAGTTATTAAAATATTTTTGTGAAAATTCATTGTAGAATGTTAGAAAGTTTAGCAAACAGTCTGTTACAAAAAAAAAAGTTTAGCAAACAGTTATATATATACTCTGTAAGATCTTCTTAACCTAGACAAAGCATCCATGTGACAAGGTAACTTTAGCTCCAAGAAGAGTGGGGACCTTTTTATTGATTACCGATCTTAGTAACTAATGGGTAATAAAATATCAAATCGTCTATGTAATATAATAAAATGATTTCTGAAAAGTCCCAAAGAACAATAACAACGGAAATTAGGTCTGTCTCTCTTTTTTCTTCTCCTTTTCTAATGCATGCATGAGACTGGTAAAAGTTTTTTGCGCGGATAATATTTAATTTGCGGGACCGTATTTTTTTATATTACGATATTCCTTTGTATTTTCTCCTGTTCTTCGAAGGCTGTAATATGAGAGAACTATTTATGTCGAAATCGTTTGACATGAACCCAATTGACTACCTTCTGGTCTTTAACATCATTTATTACTATATACAAAAATTAAGGACCGCTAGTCTTTAGACTAAGTTTTCAATTAAAATATACTAAAATGATAAAGATTTCATTATATGTTTTCATATATAATAATAACTAGATTTTGGACCCGCGCGTCCGCGCGGATGATAGTTCTAACTTATTATATGTTTAACATCTATTTGACAATTTCATAATCTTTGAGTTTTGAGATTGATGTATTTTGTTCAGCTTTTTAGTGTCTAATTATAAAGTATGTTGTTGTACCGATGGTTTAGTAATATGGCAACAAATTGTGTTTTAGAAAGTACGATATATAGGGAACCAAGAATTTAGTGGTTTAGTGTTAGTTTATTAATAAGAAAATAAGTGATTTATGATTTATTAATAAGAAAATAACTGGTTTAGTGATGGTTCAATAATAGGAGAATAAAAATGTTTACCGATGGTTTAATAACTACGAAAACCAACTGTTTAGAAATTTAAAGAATTGATGGTGTTGGTACAAATCTAAATCAAAATTCTATGTTTTTAAAATAATGACACAAAAATGTAATTTTTGTGAAAAAGTCAGGGTTAAGTACTAAATGTACTTTCCTTTTAATAGATTGGATATGTTTATTGTTGATGAATATTATTAGATTGCCGTTCAATTACTATCGTAATTGATTTTTTATACAATTTGTAAAAGCTATTAAATGTTGTTTTGTATAGAATGTAGTTTTGCACATATAAATGATTAGTAATACATTAAGAAATTAATTAATTTATTTTATTTTTAATGTTATTTTTATATTTATTTGTACCTTAATATTTAAAGTTTTTAAATAAATTATTATTTTATAGGATAAATGAGTTACTTATTTTTTGACAGAAAAATATATATTTTAAAATATATATTAAATGTTAAAAAGGATTTTAGAGTGATTTTTAATCTTATTAAATGCATTTTGGATAAAATAATTAGTAATACAATTTGTATTGATTATTTGAAGTTTTCATTTGTTTTTATTTCAATTTTATATTTTTCATGTGCAAATATATAATTTTAGAATTTTGTTATTGTATATAGTATAAATGGATTACTTATTTTGTATATGAAACATCAAAAAGAAAATAAATCGCCAGACCAAACTGATATAAAATTGAAAGAATATTTAATTAGGTCAGACTTTAGAGGGACACGGTTTTTGGAGAAAGTGGCAAATCATAACCATAATATCACCGTTGTTTATGTGATGATACTGGTGATCAAAATGGCTGAGAGTTTTCTGTTGGCAGCCGTTCAAAAAAAAAGTTTTCTGTTGGCTTGTCAAGTCGAATTCTTTTGGTTATTTCTTCACGCTTCTAGTTAAAGAAGGAAACAATAATATGATTTATCATCCAAAACATGCATCAGAAAGAAGTAGAATCAATGTCGGGTTACCCGTCTAACGATCTCAATAGTAGACTCAACTTGGGGTTCAAGGCGTCTGTTAATAAAAGGATTATCGTCTTCTTCAGGCTGGGTGAAGCAATTGGGTCCATTGCAGCTGTAGAAAATTAATGGGAAAAGCAATACAAAATCCCAAATTAGATTATCTTCAAAGTGTAAATAGAATCTGAAAATACAAAAAATATCAAAGGAAAGTAGATATAACATTCCTTTTTGTTTCTATGAATTCTATTGAGCAACCAAGCATAAGAAGGCGAACTAAGGAACCACCTAAGCAGAGCCCTTTAACAGAATCAAACCGATACAAAAATGACTAACTATCAGAATGAATAAAGACTATCTTAATGACACAAAGATGGCGTGTTACATATGCTATTCAATCGACAAATTTGTTTAGATGGCAAGAGTGAAATATGATAATTAATTTCAATTAATTGATGGTCTTTTTTTAAGGAATATTCTGTTTAGATATGATACAACCAATTTGATTTACCTTATACGTTTATGTTTGGTAGATATATACGTGGGATGCAATAATGGAGAATAAATGTAAGGTAACATTGTGTTGTTAAATATCTAAAATCTATTGTATGTAAAGTTTGGTTGTTCAAATATGGTTATAAACTATTACATGTAATTATTTGCGGGATCGTTTTCTTAACTGATTATCTGTTTATAAGGAAACTTTTGTTAAGATTAGAACATTAAATGCATAACAAATGTTTTCGTTTAGGAAAATGGGTAGCAAAAGTTTGAAACGACCCTGTTTTATGATAATGGCATGGAATGGTAATTTTTTAGGAAAAATCAGGGTTATTTAAATTTGTACTTCAGTTTTAATAGATTAGATACACACATTGGAAGGATGGGAGGGAGATCATATCATAAAATTAAGCAAGTAGATTAGCATGGATAGGGAAACTCTGGAGTTTTATTCTTAATTGTAAATATCAATTAATGTCTTTTATGGGAGAAATTGATCTAAATTTTAGTTTATTTTGAGAAAAAGTGAATTGTATTTCTCCTAAAACCATACATAATACAAAAAGACACTATATATGAGAGTATAAACACACATAGAACAGTATTATTTGAGTTCTAAAAATATATAAAAAATTAGACTCTTAATATATATGTTTATTGAGTATGTATTTAGTCTTTTTCAGAAAAAAATAAAATTTAAACGTAAATTAAATTTCTTACCATCAACATTTTTATAAAATTTGTGATGAAGACAAATTATGTACACAAAATATTTTAAGATCTCTTTTCAACTAAATTTAGTAGATATATATATATATATAACATTAAGCCTTTAATTAATATGATATGGGGACACGCCCCCATCTTAGCTGGCCCTGCCTAATAAATCAAAGATTTTTATAAAAGGTCTTTACTAAAATAGTAGAATTTCATCAAGAAAAAAAAAGTATGATAAGTAGTGTTACTAAACGATCCTTTACAATGAATGCAATCATCGAAATCCATTAACATTTCTCAAAAAAAAATTACATCAAACACTAAGAAAATTGTGATGTCTCATCTCTTTCAAGAGTTTAGGCTCAAAAGCTTCCATTTCTCTTGTACACTGCCGTTGGTTTTAAAACTCGTTACTTAACATCAATCTGTTCAACCCTATCTACTTTTAACATACAAAAAGATTCCTTACGCTTCTCCTCTAGCGCTCTCACCTACACTGTTACACATCAACTATTTGTTGAGTAGCAATTGAATATGAGAGAGAGAGAGAAGAGAGAAAGTGTGGAACTTCAAGTTAATAAAAGAATGTGGGGTAAAGAGAGAAAAAGGAGTACACAGTGGATGAGGACAATGAGACTTAGTTTTCAAATTAACTTGTTCTTTGTTTTGGCTTTTATTGGTCATATCACACTCTTTATTCATAGATGATCTACTTAGCTCTCTGTGTTGATTTTTAGCTTTTGGCCTCACCCTATACTCTATACATGTTACTGCACATATACGTTGTTATGGTCTTTATGAACTTGACACCAGTGACAACTTTTTGCATAATAATGTAGTAATTCAAGTGCAAGCGCAAGCGCACATACATATACATATATACACACACCAAGAATGGAGGCATAACCAAAGGAGAGGGGAATTACATTGTCAGTTTTCTGGAGTCATTGGGACCATTTACTCTTGTTCACTCTTTCTCTTTCACATATTTCAAGCTTAACTTTGACAAAAATAAGTACCCGCACTTATACTAATATTTAATATATAAAATCTCAAAAGTTCCATCATTTAGTTACTTTTGTAATCTATATTTAATTATGTTTCACATCTATAAAAATCAGTCAGTTTGAGACGGTGGTTTTGATGTTAATGCCCAGTGCCCACAAGTAGATTTTTGTAAATGTTAAAATGTTCCAAGTTTAGAAACTCCGTTAAATATAATTAATCCAGACGGATTGTGATTCACCATTTATTGGTCTTTATACAATCTTCTTAAGTAAAGGTTTGATGCATTCACACACGGCTCATGATTGTAGAATTATTCCTAAGAAAAAATCTATATATTCATGAATTATATTAAGAGCACATCTTATATTATAGTAAAATCAAACTTCTCTTTAATGTAAAACACGCGCATGACCTCCAATATTCCAAACTGTCTTTGTTGGTTCACTTTGTGTTCTAAACTTGTAACAGTATTTTGTATGTTTATAAAAAAAATTTGAACAACATTATCTTGAACAATATTTTGTATGTTTATCATTTCTTAATATAAAGAAAATATGTAATTCAGAAGAAAAATATAGCTGCCTGAAAATATTTTAAAATTCCTTGGATACAACAAAATATGCCAACCTATATTAATGTTAGAGAGATGATGATTGATGATGTGCAAGTAAGACAAAATTATATCACACTTTCCTTTTCCATCTTTAAATTCCAAAACAAAAGGCACTATTGGGTTGCTCCCTTTTAGGTGAAAAATTCTCACAGAACGCACACATCACTATCTCTCTTTTTTTTTTTTTTTTAACACCTCCATCACTATCTCTATATCTCCCTCTAGATGCATATTCCAGTTATTTATATCTTGCTTTGAACGCTGCATGCCCTCAAAAGACAAAGTGTATAGAAGAGAACCTTCTTGTCACGCCTCTCTTACTCTTGTCTTGTGGTCCAATAAAACCCTAATTTTCTTTATGTCAGTTTCTTCACTATATTAGATCCTACAACTTTCATGCTTGATTTTTACTTGTCTCTCATATCTTCTTATATATATTAAGACTCAGAAGAACGGAAAAAGAAAATAAAAGAAATGGAGTGGTCAACGACAAACAACTTAGAAAACGTGAGAGTTGCTTTTATGCCGCCTCCATGGCCGGAGTTCAACTCCGCTAACTCACTCCATAGCTTCAACTGTGATCCTTATGCAGGTATATGCACATATCTATATTTTTCTTTTTGATCAAATGCACATAAATATATCTTTTATGGTGTTGTTCTATTGGGGTAAGGTTTTAAATCCACGTATATTAACTTTGTTTTTGTCACAACATATCCATGTAAGTATTAAAAACTTAATTTTCTCACACTTTCAAGTGTTTTTAGTAATCTTAAGCTCTATGTTCCTTTCTTTTGTTTTATATAAATTATTTGAGAACATACGCAGGCATCATTCCAAAAACCTTGGGATATGTACATATAAACATTACTTTCTGAGATTAGAAGTTAAGTATTTAGTCTAGACAATTAACATTTAAGTTTTTCCTTTATTGGGATCCAAGGTCTTTTTCCTTGGGATCCGAATTCTATAAAGTTAAAACGTCACTTTTGCAAAGTTGAGATTCGTTTATGCTCACTCTAATAAGAAAATTGAGGGAACTTTTTTTTTTTATTAGAAAGAGTATTGTTTGTGTTACAGCAGGAAATTCATACACGCCTACCGAAATGCAAACCGGACCGGTTATCTCTGTACCTGAATCAGAAAAGATCATCAGTAATGCGTACCGATTACCAAGCAACAGCAACGAGATAACAAAAAAGAAGAGACTAACGAGTGGACAACTAGCTTCACTTGAACGAAGTTTTCAAGATGAGATCAAACTAGATTCAGACAGGAAGCTGAAGCTGTCAAGAGAGCTTGGTTTGCAGCCACGTCAGATAGCGGTTTGGTTCCAGAACCGCCGTGCACGCTGGAAGGCAAAGCAGCTCGAGCAGCTGTATGATTCGCTAAGGCAAGAGTATGAAGTCGTTTCTAGAGAGAAGGAGATGTTACATGAAGAGGTCTGTGTATTTTATATTGCACTCATTTAAATAACGCGGTCTAATTAAATACTATCCGTTATTTTTATTTTATCCTTTAGTTCTTGATTCCATCAGAGAAACCCCCATCCCGCAAATTGATTTGTGACGCAGGTGAAGAAGCTGAGAGCTATACTAAGAGACCAGGGACTAATCAAGAAGCAGATCTCTGGTGTGACCGGTGGGGAAGACACGACGGAGATTCCATCTGTGGTGACCACCAAAATGTACGGTATTGAGCAATACAACAATCCAATGGTTGTCGCTTCCTCTTGTTGGCTGCCTTACCCGTGATGGCTGCTGGTGATCTTAGAGACAGAGAGCTTTAGACTAGTCAGGGTACTTTCAAGTGGTGTTGCACTAAGAGACAAGCTTTTGCTCATTGTACGATCTTTAAAACATAAATGGAACGTTCTTGTGTCCCACGCTGATCAATATATTCATCCCACGGTATTTTTATTTGAAAGTTGTTTTTGCCTTTGTGTTTTCTCTTGCTTTTGGCTGCATGCAACTCCTGGTTAATTTAAACGCATTAAGGAAAGCCCATGAGGAATTTATTCAGTTGTCATTGTTTAATAGGAAAACATGGACCTAGCGTTACTGGTTTTGGCCCAATTAAGGGTCAGTTTACCTGAGCCCAAGCTCAAAATTCATCAATATGTAATACTATTAACTCTACATTAATTATTTAACAGAATAAATTAATCACCAACATTCCACCTAATTATCTGATCAACACTCACAGTATTTCAATGCATCATTTTGTTTTTATTTTTTGTTTCGAATTTTCATACTGATGCTTTGATTATTTTCTAAACAACAAACAATGCATTATTTGTTTATTACAAATTTAATGAAGACAAATTATACTTAATACAGGACTAATTTCACACCCCAAACATACAAAAAGCTACAAACCAACCCATTATTAACTCATACCTCACGTATCCTCACATTCAATCTCCTTACCCAAATCGAATGAAGAATCATATGAAACACATCAAACCTCTTAGCCGGAGAGTTCACCTCAAAATGCCGTCTTACCTTCAACACTCTCCGGTACATCTTTAGATACTGTCTAGGAGATATCGACGTCAAGATCTTTTTCAAGTTTGGTATGTCCTCCACGGAGACGATCACCGAGAACGATCTCCAATTCAACACATCGCTGAAAGGAGGAACGTACCCGGAGTTTATCAAAACAGGAACGCAGCCAGAATAAAGCGCCTCGACGATCCTAGGACTCGCTACCTCGTAGCCGCTCGGACATAAGCAGAACTTGCTGCTCCGCATCATGTCCGAATAAGACGTTCCTTTAGGGAGATACTTGTGGACTCTAATGTCATTGTCTTTGTTCTCCCAATGTTGGAGCAAAACCGGCCTTACCGGTCCGTGCACACCTCCTGCGAAGAAGGCAAGGATTGGACGGATGGACGGTGATGGGCCACCGAGTAATCCTTTTAAGGAACCGGTCCGTAGGTTGATCTCTGGTATGGAGACATCTTTTCTCGGTTTGAATCTCTCTGATGTGTTGGCATTACATAGAGCTCGGATCGAGTTTTGTCCTAAATGTGGATGAGAAAAGCTTGCCTCAGGACCCTATACCAAAAAAAAAAATCCAAGATTATATTATAACGGTAATAACTAACCAAATGTTATGTATACACTCAGTAACGTCACGTGCTAGTGTACCCAGTCATGGCAAGAGAGTATGAAATGGTCAGCTCCAATGCTACGGTTCCAAAACGGGTATCTATCGCTAACAAGATCGATGTAATCCCTCACGGTTCTTCGGATGGGGCCAAAATCGTGAGAGTCGCGTTGATACACATATCTTACCATCTTGACGACACTGAGAGGTAAATAAAAGGTATGGGCCTTGTCAGGATTATTGGTACGGAAACGAGTATCTCTTTCCATCTCGTAGATGAAGTTTCCTTCCATGGAGTATATGCTTTTGCATGGACCGTCATGGAACAACGGTGGTTCGCCTTCTTTGTACACAAATATCTTGAATTGTTTCTCCATCTCCAAGTAGCTCCTAAGGATTTTAAATACAAATAAGATTTTCAAAAAAGTATTAGCACGATGTGGCCAGGTTAGGAATCGTTATGCCGAAATTATTATACGAGTATCTACTTTAGAGGCCACATGAAAGCAATATATGGACATGTATATACGTATTTAACATAGTATAATATTCTAACATAATCATCTATAGTAAGCAAACCAACAATAGTCTCGTTCAACCGTCTTGTAGTGCGGTCTACGTCAATGGTTCTCAACATCAGTTTTTCTTTTTTTATAAAGCGTTACCTTCTTCAGCTAGACCATAGAAGATGGGCCAATATAAAAATTATTGAATTTACTAGTTTAGTCCCACGAAAAAAATGAAGGTATGTGATACTTTGCTTGTCTTGAGCATTATGGACAGAAAAAAAAAAAAAACTCTTGCAATTTTAATTTGGTAAAAAGAAAACAAATTATGTAAGGTAGGTAATAATATCATCACCAAGGTACATGCGTTCGTGTGATGCATATTAGTACATACTGCATACATCTAGCTAGTCGTCATAATGTACAGTTTTAGTAATTTTCATATATAGGATTTCCGAAACTATAAGGTAGCTTAACCTTCTTGAAACTAATATGAATTGAACATACAATCATGAAATGATATGGAGCAAATGACACTGTACTATTCTCATAAATGTTTCAAATGAAATCAAATGTACAGCAAGATAAAAATTTAGAAGGTAATATTCAAATTTAATAGTACAAATTAAATCAATTCCAAGCGTTATTATGATTCATAGCTCCAAGACCAACCCGTTTGACTTAAGTTAAATTCGAATAAATACTTCGGAAACCAAAATTCATATTTGTAAGACGTTAGCCTTTACTTCAATTCAAAAAACGCTAAGCGAGCCTAAATGTTTTGTAACTTCAAACATTTTACTAAATATAGATTTATTAATTAAAAAGAAACAATCATTATTGAAAACATGTCAAAAAGAATAGTAGTATTATTTTACTTACCGATGAAAGACCTTGGCGTTCCAATACATCGGACCAAGAGGTACATAGTCCGGGTCGTCCACGGGATCGTCCATCGACGCGGCTTTAATGGCGAGTCGAGCTTTTTGTAGTTGGAGTTCGAGTTTCTCTAAATTGCTAGTAACTCTTTTCTTCATTCGTTTCGAAGATGCCGTAGAAGTAACGTTACTACTCCTTAAAGTAATGTTGATCGGGTTCAATTGAATTGTCCGATTATAATCCCCCTGTTTTCAATATTATTATTTTTAGATGATTATGCATATGTAAAGAAAATAATTAAAAATTGACATGTGATGTTTATTAATTAATCGAATTTTAGACCACCCGACCGCATACATATCATATAACATTTTTCTATAATCTTTTTGTTTCATTTATTAGTTTGCGGTTTTGCCGACCGGTTTCCTCATCCTCAGTAAACCAATTAAATTTTACAGTTGACAAAATAGGTTTTAAACAGTTGACTGTAATTTGACCATGTAATTTGAAACATAATCTTTTGAAAAATATTTGTTGGCCGTAAAATGAAACAATTAGAAAGTAAATAGCTAGATACAAAAAGGCAGAATAAGAAAAAGAAACGACATGCAAAGATGGAGAAACAAGAAAGGAATAATTTGATATTCCTTAGTAATTTCTCTAACCTGAACAGAATCTTCTTTAGCCGATAAAGATGATGCTGGAAACAACACTTCCGTCGCCGCCTGAGAAGGAGATGGTGCCGGCGACGGAGGCAGGGGTGGAGAAGAGGGTAGAACCGGAGGAGAAAGATGTATAGTGGACAAAGAGGTTGAGAAAGATGTTGAACTTTTAGGACCAATATTTACAAAGACGAAACCAGAAACTAGAACAAGAGGAACCATGAAGAGAAAGAGTTTGGCTGAGGAACATGCAGATATGATTCTACACTTCCCATCAACATCTTCATCTCCCATCTCTCTCTCTCTCTCAGTTCTTTTATGAGAAGAAGATGATAAAGAATGAAGAAGAAGAAGAAGACGAATAATCAAATTAAAGAAGTTTTTTTATAGAATTAATTTACTTTTCTGCTTTCGGTTTTAGCAGCAGATCAAGAGAATTTTAAAACGGTGAATTGTAGAATAACATTTGGTAGTAAGTGGTTGCTCTTTCGTGCCAAGTGTCATCTTTCCACTCTGTCTTTACTTCTCTCATGCAAACTTCTCTCTATTTCTTTTGTTTACCCCAAACCTTTTCCTTTATCTATTTCCACCCCGTCCCAACAAGTTATTAACCACAAGCCCAACCCATTGTTAAGTAGCCCAATATTTGTCATATCCCATGAGTTCAGGATTTCTTTCCAAGTGATTTCATATATATGTGATTGTTGTCTTTCACCTCTTGTGACCAAGGCTACAGAGTCAGTGAGCAACTTCAACACTTTCCTATCTATGACTTTAGCTTATTGAAGACAACTAAAAACATAATAAAGCTCCACAGAACTATTTTTATTTTGTATAAATAAAGCTTTAGAAAATCTTTCTTCCATAGAAACCTCTCACACGATCCCAACAAAAACTCTTGTATATATTTCTATCAGTGAGGAGGCAGTGATGATTAAGGTGGACATGAATGAATTTAAGAGCGCTGGGGCGCTATATATTTGACCAAAGATGCTTGTCAAACAAACATTCTGCAGAGATTATGAAAGCATAGTTTAGTACAACACTCTTTTTTGTTTTAACGCTGGTTTTACTAGGTAAAAAGAAATTACAACTCCAATAGGAGAAAGACATAAATAATTCAAACAACGGGCTCAAAGATGTTTTGCATGTGATGTTTTACATCAAAAGGTAATGTATAAACATGATAATCATATGCTCATCCTTTCTTATGGGGAGGAAATAACAAGCAACATGGCCTATCGGTGTCAAACTTGCAAGAGAAAAATAGATTCCAAAAAATAGTTTTACACATGTGATGAGCGGTGTTGTTCCAATGACTCGACTTATTTGCCGACTTTGTAAGAAGTGTTGTGAAGACAAAGTTTATTTCCATGGTTTTGAATTAATATATTGCTCTCTAAATTGTTCTTGAAACTAGCAGTAATTGGTATGGAACACCAACACAATGGTTTAACTGTGTTATTATTGATTTTCTTTGTTTCTTTAAGAAAAAGATGATTGAAAATTGTCTTGTGTTGATCGATTTTACAATCGCAAAGTTAACCTGCTTGCATATCAATTATTAGAAGCTTATGATTGCAATCACTAATCTCTTGAGAACGCCGAATGAAATAGAATTTATAAAAATATAAATAAAAATTATAAAAATATATAAGTGAGATTTATGTAAAATATAAGTAAAATTTATAGAAAATATAAGTAAGATTTATTTTTTAAATGCGAAATTTTGTATTAGCAAATTGTTTTAGTAAATTATGATTGATTATAGCCAAAATGTTGGTGATAATATTAACAAATATTGCTATACAATTAACTTCATAAATCATCTTTAATAAACCATAATTGCTCCCAAAAGTGTTCATTTTTGTCATAAATGATGTTGCTGGTATCCTCTCTACTGGTCATGTTGTTTATCGATAATGCTTTTCTAGAAAAAAATATATGCTTTCAAAGCAACATACTTATTATCGACATTTCTATGTGTATTGAAACATAATATGACTAGCAATGAAGGATTTCTGGCGAGTTGATTATAACACGATTGTGTTTGTCACTGATCCCACTTTTTTTACATGAGATGGTAAATACATTGAATGCGGATGACTAAAAGAAAACAAGCAGGCAAGCATTGTTTAGGCTAATTAGTCTATAAAATATTTTCATCACGTCATCTTAATTGTTTGAATCTTTTAATTTAGGTTTAGGAAATGAGAGCGAATCCTTGGCCTAGAAGATTGTCTGCGAGAACACGGTTGGCTGCTTCTGATGGATGAAAACCGTCCCAAAACACGTAACTGGTAGCATTTGAACATGTACCCACAGATAATGCATTGCACAGAAACGAAGTTTCCACTGTTCCGGTTCCACAACAGGCCCTTCTTGATTCAAAAAACCCTACATTCAAAATATATATATATATATATATATATATATATATTTAATATATTAATAAGAATAAAAATGGAAAAGAATGCCAGTGTTAGTCGTCTAAAGTCTAATGTTGGCTTTCATAAAATCAGGAGAGTTTTGATATTTCTTGAAAAATTGTATGGTGAACCGGTTAAAGTTTAACCCGATATATACATAAAGGAATGTCCAAATACTATACCATTCTCGGCAGGGTTCTTGACCATGTTCAGTAGAGGATTATAAATGTCAAGGACGACCAATTTCAGACCGGGAAGCTTGTTGGCTAGGTACACAGACGTATTGTTGAGTTTGGTATTGAAGGAAACCGCGTCCCGGTTTAGTCTTTCGACACACGTATTGCTCCCAATACCACCAAACATCGTTATCGCTGCTGGTAAACAACCCAAGGGTGGTAACGTCGTTACTCCAATCCTACTAGCACCTAAATCATACATATTCTGCAAAAAGATAAAGCGCATTTTTGACAATTGGTAAAAGGTAAATATATAGTAAATCGTTAGAAAAATAAAAACTGGTACGTTATATATGGGAATGTTTTAGTTACTTGGATAAAGGTGGAATAAAATCTCATGAGACGATCTGAGTATCGATCAGGCGTGACTATCGTGTTAAGGATCGGATTAATGTAATAGCTTTGAATAAAATCGCTTGATCCGGTGCTAAGAAGATGAATGGCACGTTTGAATATCTCGTTCGCTTTGTCTCTCCCTACCATGCTCGTCACCTTGCTTTGGTACTCTTTGTAGTTTTCCACTTGTTGGGTCAAGCTGATTGCGTTCTACAACATAACATATATACGATACACCATAAAATGTTAAAGCATCCCGGTTAGCTAATTAATATCCGGGTTTAGGATAAAGAGCTAATTACGTATAATAAGGAAGTTCCGTCGTGATAACCGGAAGCACCAGAGGCGAAATTGGCTCCGGTTAACAAATTAGTCACATTTTCTGCATCTTGACTAAGGTACGCTACCGGGGAAGAAGTGAACCCTAGATTCTCAGCTGCTCAACAACAAATAAAATAAAATATATGAATTGATGAAAGTATAGACATTATGGCTCCGAAAATGATAAAATGAAGAATTAAAAAAATCATAAAAATAAGTAATAAAGATGGAACGGCAGTACAATTAAATAAATAAGTATATAAGTAACTAAAAAGAAATTGGTTACTAGACTTGCGGAACATATTTTCACAAAATAGTGCAATTGCAGTAAAATTTTGTGGCATCTGTGAACCATTATAAATGTGAATAATTTTAGGGTTGTTCGAACCTGTAAAGTCAATGGCGAGTTTTCCATTAGAGAAACGGCCTGTGGCTTTGTGGGCTGAGAAGTCGCGTCCGTAGGGAGGAAAATTGGCCTTGACGAGGGTAAGGCGAAGATTGTTGTTACCGGCATCGACGACAGAATCTCCCATTATGATTAGAGCCGGTGCAAGAGGTTGACTGGTCCCAAAGCCGGCGTACAAACCGACAAGAACCAAGAAGCTAATCAGCCTTATAAACATTTTTCCTTTTCTCTTTGAATATACGTAGTCCAGAGATAGAAAGATAAAGAGATGAGTGAACGAAGAGGTGGTGACTGGTTAGGGCTTTTAAAGGACGAGAGGGTAGTGAAATTGCTTGAAAAAAGATAAGAAACAAACAAAACAAACAATTTTAGACCAAAAAAGGATAAACAATTTGTTTAAAGCTACATTGACCAATCTGAATCTTCTGTTACATTTTCATTGGATTTCAGACCAGTTAAGAACGTTTATATTATTATTATGTTTAGTAGTTGGATCGTTTCCACATTCCAAGGACTATTAATCACTCAAAATGGTTAGCCTCCGAACTCGTGGATAGAGTTAAAGCCGTGGATAGAGTAGAAAAGGGTATATGCATGCATTAAAAAATCTTTCAGCCAACATTCTTACTAATTTTGATGTATTTTTGTTAGAACATCTTAATTTAGCATGCTCATGTGGAAGTCAACAGATAGTACTTACTAAAAGAAAAAGCAAACGATATCTTATAGTTCACTTTTCGTTAGATTTGATAGTAACGGAACTAGCGTCGTATTGGGATAAGAGACACGCAATGCATCCGCAAGAGTCTATAATTAGTGTAACCCGTAGGCATATAAGAGCATGTTTAATCCATGTTGCTTAGAGAGTTGCTTAAGAGGAGAGGGGTGCTTAATTTGAAGAAAGAGAGTGTGGAAAATGCTTAATTAAACACTTTTCACACTCTCTCTCTTCAAATTAAGCACCCCTCTCCTTCTAAACAATTCTCTAAGCAACCTCCATTAAACATGCTCATAGAGCATGTTTATAAATCAAGTTTTTCGGTAATTAGTTTTTCTAGGTTATTTAACAATTGAGTTTATTAACCTAGAAAATTGAGTTTTTAGAGGGTTTGTCCATTGATTAAGTGGTATATGAATTTTAAATAAATAACTTTTATTAAAATTATAATTGATGTCCATGTACCATGAAAATAATTTTAACATACATATATACAAACTTAGAATGTGATTAGGTAATTATTTATCAACAATGAAGAGCCTAAACTTCTGAATATAGCATTTATCGAAAAACTCGATTTTTTGTACCCCTAGAAAAACTAATTACCGATAAATTTTATATTCAGAAGTTATTTAACAATTGAGTTTATAAATAAAGTTTTTCGATAAATTCTATTTTCGTAGGCTAACCCCTACGAAAAATCAAGTTTTTCGATAAATGCTATATTCAGAAGTTTAGGCTCTTCATTGTTGATAAATAATTACCTAATCACATTCTAACTTTGTATATATGTATGTTAAAATTATTTTCATGGTACATGGACATCAATTATAATTTTATTAAAGGTTATTTATATAAAATTCATATACCACTTAATCAATGGACAAACCCTCTAAAAAAACTCAATTTTCTGAAGAAACATGAACACCTAAGGTTCCAAACCTCTTGAACCTTCATACTAAGTCACTGAATGATGCAAATATGCACTAAAACAACATTTTCATATTTTTTAATTTTCCCGAAATATGTGGGCTAACCCCTATGAAAAAATCAAGTTTTTCGATAAATTCTATATTCAGAAGTTTAGACTCTTCGTTGTTGATAAATAATTACCTAATCACATTCTAAGTTTGTATTAACGTATGTCAAAATTATTTTCATGGTACATGGAAATCAATTCTATTTTTCTTAAAGGTTATTTATTTAAAATTCATATACCACTTAATCAATGGACAAACCCTCTAAAAAAACTCAATTTTCTGAAGAAACATGAACACCTAAGGTCCCAAACCTATTTAACTTTCATACTATGTCACTGAATGATGCAAATATGCACTAAAACAAAATTTTCATATTTTTTATTTTTTTTCCCGAAATATGTGGGCTAACCCCTACGAAAAAATCAAGTTTTTCGATAAATGCTATATTCAGAAGTTTAGGCTCTTCATTGTTGATAAATAATTACCTAATCACATTCTAAGTTTGTATATATGTATGTTAAAATTATTTTCATGGTACATGGAAATCAATTATAATTTTATTAAAGGTTATTTATATAAAATTCATATACCACTTAATCAATGGACAAACCCTCTAAAAAAACTCAATTTTCTGAAGAAACATGAACACCTAAGGTCCCAAACCTCTTGAACCTTCATACTATGTCACTGAATGATGCAAATATGCACTAAAACAAAATTTTCATATATTTTAATTTTCCCGAAATATGTGGGCTAACCCCTATGAAAAAATCAAGTTTTTCGATAAATTCTATATTCAGAAGTTTAGACTCTTCGTTGTTGATAAATAATTACCTAATCACATTCTAAGTTTGTATTAACGTATGTCAAAATTATTTTCATGGTACATGGAAATCAATTCTAATTTTCTTAAAGGTTATTTATTTAAAATTCATATACAATTTAATCAATGGACANGGTACATGGAAATCAATTCTAATTTTCTTAAAGGTTATTTATTTAAAATTCATATACAATTTAATCAATGGACAAACCCCCTACAAAAACTCAATTTTCTGAAGAAACATGAACACCTAAAGTCCCAAACCTCTTTAACCTTCATACTATTTCACTGAATGATGCAAATATGCATTAAAACAAAATTTTCATATTTTTAAAATTTTCCCGAAATATGTGGGCTAACCCCATGAAAAAATGAAGGTTTTCGATAAATTCTATATTCAAAAGTTTAGACGCTTCATTGTTGATAAATAATTACCTAATCACATTCTAAGTTTGTATTAACGTATGTCAAAATTATTTTCATGGTACATGAAAATCAATTCTAATATTCTAAAAGGTTATTTATTTAAAATTCATATACCACTTAATCAATGGACAAACCCCTTACAAAAACTCAATTTCCTGAAGAAACATGAACACCTAAAGTCCCAAACCTCTTTATACTTCATACTATATCATTGAATGATGCAAATATGCATTAAAAAAAAATTTTCATATTTTTAAAATTTTCCCGAAATATGTGGGCTAACCCCATGAAAAAATGAAGGTTTTCGATAAATTCTATATTCAAAAGTTTAGACTCTTCATTGTTGATAAATAATTACCTAATCACATTCTAAGTTTGTATTAACGTATGTCAAAATTATTTTCATGGTACATGGAAATCAATTCTAATTTTCTTAAAGGTTATTTATTTAAAATTCATATACAATTTAATCAATGGACAAACCCCCTACAAAAACTCAATTTTCTGAAGAAACATGAACACCTAAAGTCCCAAACCTC
>CAKOAT010151598.1:0-28867 GCA_932364175.1 Eruca vesicaria subsp. sativa
TAGGAGATAAGGATTGCTACAAATAAAGGGGATGATTATCCTAATCCTATAATGATTAGGATATCTACAACATATGGATAAATACAAGGGAGGATAATGACAAGTCTTGGCCGCCTAGTCTTGGGACTGAAGTAGACTGATGTGGTCTGGTCCATTTCCGGATATGTCCCAACCACCATCTTCATTTCTTAACAAAAACAAAGTTCTTGGCAATAACGAGAAACAAATGTTGCCAAAGAAATACTATTAAAAAAAAAGAACTATTTATTCACCACCATTTAGGATTTGGTAGAAGTAGTTTTCCTAATAGTTAGGGTATATGTACTGTGAAACCTCTTGTATAGCTTTGTTCTTTGACGCGAGATAACCTCTATGTTCAAGTTCTATATATGTTATTCATGAACTGTGAAGAAGCATTAGTCATTAACTGATAGTAATTTTTTTACAAAAAATTAAAAAAAAAAAACTAGATAGAAACTTCGACGTCAAGATTTAAAACATAAGAACTGTTGTTGTTTTTCTTTTCCGCGTGAATCCAATCTTGATAGTCACGTACGTAAATAACCATGAAGATTGATCCACTTTTGATTCGAGCAGAGCAAGGTGTACTTTTTAGTTGTATTTAAACGTAGAGGGTAAAATACGGAAGATAGAAGAACTTTAGGGTGAAGAATGAAGATTCAATACTCTTCCTAGTTCGTATTTTCCTGGACCGCGCCAAACCAGATTCATTCATCGAAAATCAAACTTAATTTGCAATCTAAAACCTTTTTTTTCCTATGCCAAATAAATATAATCAAATCAAATGAACCATAATATATCAATTAAATTAAACTATATATATATATATATATACAAAATTACGTTTTTAACATTTAGTTAATTATACTATTAAAATAGAAATCTTTATAATTTGAGAAAAGTTAGTTTCCGACGTGTAGCACTCACGTTAATTCTTGCGACGGTTGATTACATAGATATCTTTAATAATATTATATCTAATTTTCATTATTAAATTTTTCCACCTAATTTAGTTTTCCTTTTCTTTATTATTTTTATAAATTACATATCATAAAAGTAAACATTAATTAATGAACTATAATTTTTTAAAAAGAAAATATGTATCATAGATAATTTGATTCCATAAAAAATGAAATTTCACAAGAAAAAATTTATTATATGATTTTTTTTTAAATGTTAAATAAAATATATCACATACATAATTCATAAAAAAAGGAAAGCTCACAAAAAATAATCTTAATATTGGAATATATTCTTTTTAAAAAAATAATCTTAATAAAATAATATACACTTTAAACAATAGTTTCTTTGTATCAAGCTATATTCTCATATGATCAAAACTAACTTAGATAACATAAACTGGAATTTCTTACAGGATCTTTTTTTAAAGAATTTAACTTAAATATATCACATACATAATTTCATTTCACAAAAAAAGGAAAGCTCACAAAAAATAATCTTAATATTAGATTATATTCTTAAAAAATAATAATTTTAATAACATAATTTAGATTTTAAAAGTAGTAACAATATTTTCTTTAGATCAAGCTATTTTTCATATGATAAAAACTAACTTAGATAACATAATATAAACGGTAACTTCTTAAATTAACTAAAACTATTTAAAAAGTAATATTACTGAGTGTTTTACATATGTTTTGCATAATAATTTTCTAAACAAAAATTAAATGTGATTTGATTTCTTTATATTTTTTCAATCTACATAAATTATAATATCTATAAATTTTAAAAGTATATTAATATTTTCTTATATAACTTGATTTCTCAAAAAATAATTTTACAACAAATTCTTTTTGGGGATTTATTTTTAAAAAGTTAAAGTACTTAATATTGCTCTTATTTGAAAAAAAAATTCTCAAACAATTCACAAAATTGTTTAGGTATTTATTTAATATTAAATAATGTATTTGAAAAAATTATTTTAAGCAAGATAATATTTATTAGAAAATGAAACTAATTTTTCGATTATATGTCTATTTTAATAAAATAATTACAGAAATATTTTTAATTATTATAAATCAATATCAAAACTTTACCATTTTCAAAACATTTTTTTCTTAATATTTAGTTTGATTTTAAGTTTTAGTTTATATATACCACTCAATGTCTCCTTAATAAGAATACCAAAACTAATATGAATTCTTATGTTTAAATTATTAATATTGTTTTTAATTTAGCGTTATACATCAAAATATAAATTACTTAAAATATTACAAATATTTTAATTATATTGCAAATATTGAAATCCATTCATTAACTTTCGAAAATTATATCGGGTATGTTCATTTATATAATTTTGTATTGATCATAAAATTATTTTTTCTTATTGTTTTTTTAAGTCAACATCAAATATACAAAAAATGATAATATATTTATAAATCATATATGAAATAACCAAACTGCGTGCATTGAATAAAACTGATCTCATTTTGTTTAATTAATTAAAATAAAATAGATGTATTTCTAATTAAAGAAGTATGTCTAACTCAATATACCAATAAAATGAATAAAGGGACTAATCCAGTATTTTAAAATATTAAAAATCTAATCATAAGAATAATTATAGTAATAGCAACAAAATGTTGATGCAATATAATATACTTAAATAAATAATTAAACCGACTAGACACTAGATATCTAAATTCACATGTCTAATTAATTAAATAACATAATATTATTTATACAAGATCATACATGTAAATTATAAAATAATTTAACTTGTAAAATAAAATTGTAACCAATTATTACGATATATCATTTTGTTGATATTTATATCATTACATCAACATATGATAATCACCTAGTATCACATATATGATATTCATTGCACCATATGAGATATTTTGTAACCATTTTCTCTATAATATACATAATTTTTATTTTTCGGGGTTTGAACTCTAGACTTCCTAGTATAAAAGCGTTAATAAACCTTTAATCAAATTATGTTGTGATGCTTCTTCTAATTTATTGCTACTAATTAAATAGGTTAATTAATCATTTTAGCTTTGTTTTGGTTATTTATTTATTTATTGTAACTGCCATTTCAATTCTTTTTTTATACCTCAGTTGAGGAAAAGAGATATTGAGTTGTCATTGTGATTGGTATGTAATCTTCAGTTTTTGTTTTCCTTATCTATATAATGAATACCCTAAGCCTATGTGTCTCATGAACCCCTATACATTGTTTTGTGAATAGGATCCAAGGCTAGGGTTCTTTGATCCTTTGGTTGCTAACATCTTTGTATTTCTCAGTTCTTATAAGGGTCATCTGGTATTGTAGAGTGAAGTGATTGATTTTAACTCAATGGTTTCTGCAGAATCATCTCAGATCAAAGAGGTATCTTCTTCGCTTTAAGAGCGATTTATCGATTAATCGCGAGTTCTCGATGTGGTTTATTGCTTAGTGCTACAGATCTTACTCTATATCTCATACTTGATTTAACAATATTGAGACTGTATAATAGGCTTTAAATGTAACCCCATTTCTTAAGTTGATTTACCAATGTTAATCATCATGACTTTTATCGTTCATTTCTGAGTCTGATCTTTTTTTTTTGCGACTTGCGATGATGAGCTTTATAATTAAATATGAGCGACTGAGAATGACTTTTATAGTTTTTCCGGAGTCCCAATTTTATTGGGACTCGTGATGATGAATTTTATAATTTATCCCTAGTCACAAATTTTGTTGGGACTGAACATGGTTTGGATAGTTCACCATGAGTCCTATTTGTATTTCATTTATATTTTCATCAATCATTAGGTGACTTAGATTTTTCCAGGAATAATTTTTTCCTTTTAATAATTTTCAGGACAAGGACACTAATGTAGAACCTCCTAACAGTCCTCGTCATCGAGAGGTAAGACCAAACTTTTCCACTTGCTACTGAGTACAGAGCACTGATGTTACTCCCAAAAAGGTTTATAAAATCTCATTTTTCATAACATATATAGGTTCATGCTAGATGGGATCCAGCTAAACCGCAGAGGCCAGTCATTGGTGACGCTCCAGCTTTCTACCCTTCATTAGAGGTAGTGCTTGCTCTCCATCTTGTTTTCATAGATTTTAATCCAAGTTTTGTATTCTTCCTCATTTTATTGTAACCCCCTTTTGGTGTTTAGGAGTTTGAAGATACACTTGCTTACATAGCAAAGATACGTCCATTTGCTGAAATATTTGGTATTTGTCGTATAATACCACCGTCGAACTGGTCTCCTCCTTGTCGGCTTAAAGAGAAACGTATATGGAAGGATACAAAGTTCCACACGCGGATTCAGAGCATTGAACTGCTTCAGAACAGAGCGCCCATGACGAAAAAGAAACCTAAGGAAAAAAAACGGAAACGAAGAGGAACCGCAACGACGTTTTCTTCCAACAGACAACCACCTAGCTCTGTTTCTGCTTCAGTTTCATCTCCTGAAACGAATGAAGAAGAAAGTTTTGGTTTCAACTCTGGCTCAGACTTCACTCTTGAGGAGTTTGAGAAGTACGACGGGTACTTCAAGGACACCTACTTTGAAGATACAAAATGGTCTCCAACGGTTGAGGAAATTGAAGGAGAATACTGGCGGATCGTTGAGCAACAAACAGATGAAGTTGAGGTACTTATTAACTAATTAAACAGTAGCCTTGTAATGTTTTTTTTTGTGTCAATAGTCTTTTTATTTGATTACGAGTTTAGGTATATATATTTTTTTAAACCAATTACTTCGTTGTTAAAAAAATAAAATCACCACTAACTTGATTACGAGTTTCAGGTATATTATGGAGCTGATTTGGAGAACCGGGTTCTTGGAAGTGGGTTTGAAAGAGGAAATTTAACCGGAAACATTGATGTAGACCGATACATAACTTCTGGTTGGAACTTGAACAACTTACCTCGTCTCTCTGGTTCTTTACTCTCCTTCGAGCGTGGTGATATCTCAGGTGTTCTCGTTCCATGGCTCTATGTTGGGATGTGTTTTTCAAGTTTTTGCTGGGTAAATGTTACAATGTCAAATTATTTTTTATAAATTTTATTTTATTTTATTTTGCTAAATTATTCTAGCTTCAGCTTGATAGTGTATTGATAACTTTGAAATGTAACAGCATGTGGAGGACCATCACTTATATTCAATTAACTATCATCACTTTGGTGAGCCAAAAGTGTGGTATGGAGTTCCTGGAAGCCATGCAACGTCACTAGAGAAGACCATGAGGAAATATTTACCAGATCTTTTCGAAGAAACACCTGATCTACTCCATGTACTTGTTACTCAGTTTTCACCTTCCATTTTAAAAGATGAGGGAGTCCCGGTTTATCGGGCGGTTCAGCATCAAGGAGAGTACGTTATAACATTCCCTAGGGCATATCATGCTGGTTTCAACTCCGGTTTCAACTGTGCAGAAGCTGTGAATTTCGCTCCCGTTGATTGGTTACCTCATGGACAGAATGCTGTAGAGTTATACAGTGAAGAAAATAAGAAAACATCTGTCTCTCATGACAAGCTTCTCCTTGGAGCAGCTCATGAAGCTGTTAGGTCCCTCTCAGCTGGTGGGGAAGAGAGTACAAAGAGGTTAAGATGGAGAAGTTTCTGTGGGAAGAATGGAACTCTTACTAAAGCAGTCGAGACGCGGTTACGTATGGAAGAAGGAAGGATTAATGCTCTTGGAAGTGGTTTCTGCTTGATAAAGATGGAGAAGGATTTTGATTCAAAATGTGAAAGGGAATGCAGTAAGTGCTCTTATGACTTGCATCTCACGGCAGCTGGCTGTAACAAATGCTCTCCTGGAGATTATGCTTGCACTAAGCACGCTAGCGAGCTTTGTTCATGTGGAGGGAAGGGTAGATTCATACTTCTTCGTTACACCATTGATGAGTTGAGCTCATTGGTTAGAGCATTAGAAGGTGAAGTAGAGGATCTAAAAAATTGGGCTTCTAAGGTTATAGAAGACTATTCAAAGACTCAGAAGAGAGAACCTCATGGTTTTGATCTGAATGTTGAGTTTCAAGTGGATGACGAGTTTAATAATACTTCAGATACACGCACTGATGGATCCATGAAGAGCTTTGTTGCCGATGTGAAGCCTATAAATCTAGGGTTGGTTTCTGGAGCGATTTTGAGTAACATTCCAAAAGGTGCAACTCTTCAAACACTAATATATTTCAAGAACATGATTAACCTTGGTGTCTTAACGGTGATTCTTAGTTTTAAGAGACGGTTCTTCGTTTTCTTAGCTAAAATCTAAGAAAAACTAATAATCGTCTCTTAAATAAGAGATATAAGAGTTGTCACTTAAAAATGTAAAAAAAATGTCAAATCATTAAGAATCCCGGCTAAGACACCGGGTTAATTATACCCTAAAGAACTTAAGTTGAGAGAGATTAAGTTGGGTTACTAATTATTTTGTTTTACAGGGTTCAAAAGTAAGGTTAAGTTCTATAACGTAAAAGATCCAACGAAAATGAGCTACTACATCTCTGAGGTTGTAGATCATGGAGGATTTATGGGTCCACTCTTCAGGGTAAAAGGAAAAAAAAGACTTTCACAAATTTATTATTAGTTTATGCTAACACTTGGAAAATATATATAATTGCGTTACGTTGTTCTTTATCGTTTCAGGTTAGTCTAGAAGAATCTCAAGACGTGAGCTTCTCTGCTAGATCAACTCAGGCATGCTGGGACATGGTGTTGCATAGAGTTAACGAAGAGATCAAGAAACGAAGCAGCCATGAAGATAAGCTTCATACTTTGGAAAGCATCAACGGGTTACAAATGTTTGGTTTTCTCTCCCCGACTATAATTCAGGTAAATATATATAACATATGGAATATGATGATCTTTCTTACATAACTAATCATCTTTATTACCAGGCCATTGAAAAAGATTGCTTCAAGTCAAACACTTCCCTGAGCTTAAACAGAGGAAAACATTTTGGGATCGATTTGAACTCATGAACCTGAAAAAGGAAAAAGACTATTGACAAGAAGAGATAGAGCTCACCAACCTTTTCTTGTTTTTATTCGTAATTGTTTGTTGTTGGATTAATGACTTTTTTTAGACTTTGTTTAGTTTATTATTTGCTCTGATCAAGCTTCTGAATCATGAACAAAGAGTAACTTTAGTTTTAAAACTTAGAAGCGTTTTCTCTTAGGAGATCTGATCATATTGAAACTCTGTTTTAGTAAATCTTTTTTTTTCTTTTTTGAACTAAATATTGATGTTTTAGTAGATCTTGATAGAACCCTATGTCGTTCTTTTAAAATGTTATTTCCCATTGTTTGATCTTGATACTATATATATACATATGTTGAAAACAATAGGTATAAGAAGGTTAAAAAAAACTAGTAAGTTTCATCATCTCTGACTCAACAGAGAAGCAAGAATTGGTGAAACTTACTAGTGAGATTGATAAGAGACTAAAGGACATAAGCATATGTGCATGACAAAGGCCTAACCCAGGTCAAAAGCACATGAATAAAAAGGTCTAGAAGGCACAAATAAGTGCTGTGAATGTTCATGGTAATACACTTAGACAAATCTGATGAATTTGTTAAACTGAATTGTTGAATGGCATTGTTCAAGTACTGATGTAGTTTGTTAGTCTTACAAGTTGCGTGTAGACAGAACTGATTGCCTTTGCTAAGTAGTTTTGTACTCTCCTCTGTTTAGATCTTGTAAAGTTGATCTCGTTCCTGATAACACTTGAAACTAGTCTCTCAGATGGAGGTAAGGTGAAATCGAGTAGCCAAGTCTGTCTGAGGAGGAAGAATACTTTTAGGTTTATAAGAATTTACAACACAAAGCTAGCAGCATTACAAAAAACATGTTCTTGAATCCCATTCTCATATAGTTTTCCATGCCTCCACAATGTATTAGTTCTTTTCCTCTTCTATAATCATGTCTATTGCCTCTGTGCTTAGTAGAGTCAGTAACCATCTGCGAAAATTTCAATAGGTAAAAATTAGAAAGAGTGACACACTTGTCCTCGTCAAGCTTTTAACTCATAAACAGACGTATACCTGCTCATGAATTGGGAAGAAGCCGACCATTGTACATCTTGTCGAGCAGCTCACGAGCACCAGGCCTTCTAAGAAGTCCTTTGTTGTTAGGTAAACCTGTACCTAAACAGACCGGACAAACAAGTTTGCCTCGACCTGTTTGCCAACCAAATCAGACATGGAATCCCAAAACCAAACTATATTAAAAGAAATGTTTGGAAAGAGAGAGACAAACCGTAACAGTTTGGACATTCTGTAAACTCATATACATCTTTGGCTCGTTTTCGGTTGAGAGCTTTCCATTTTCCTGTACCCCCACACATATCACCTAAATCATATAAACACAATATTAAGCTCATGAGGCATTTTGAAGCATATCAAATGGGAAACAGAGAATCATTATCACTGTTAACAAAGCAAGATGTCATCTTAAGCAGAGTAATCGTATATAACTATAAGAGTAAATAGTAAGCAAAGAAAGTGTATGTAACTCACAAAGAACGGCACCAATGCCCTGACAGTTACGGCAAACACCTGGTTTCTTGTCTAAAGCGGCTGCGTTTTGTACAGAGACAAAGGTGTAAGCATTGGTAATTAAAGCTGGAGATAAGCACACACATGTCATCATCCACTGTCTTCGTGACATCGATTTCTGATTCCCCTGCAGCCAATAACACAAGCCAGCTAAGAAGACTCTGAGATTTTTGCAAATACAAGTGCAGATTCTAAACTACAGCTCCCAATTTACAGCTGACTAGTAACATGAAAATACATACACTAATGCTGATTTAATCAATTTGTAGCAGTAAAGACTAAAACTTGAACATCTTCTAAGCATCAATTAAAACAGCAAACATAGTGAATTTAATATTGATAAAGACTCAGACTTTGAACCTGGGTTTCGTTGGTGGTCTCCGGTGAAGAATCTGAATCGTTTGAACCGAAGCTCTGATTGTCTGGGCATGATTTGGCGAGGATACGAACTTGATTCCGGTTCCGGTTTGGTGCGGCTAAAAATGAAACACGTGTGTCAGAAAAAGAAAAGAGGATAATACAAACAATGTTGAGGATGAGGAACTGAGGATGTTATGTTACAGATAAACGGAGAAGAAGATGCATGAAGACGCGATGGGATTGCAAAGAGATGAGATGAAACCGCCATTTTTCTGTCTGCGGTCATAATATTACCAGCGGACCAGACCCATTTTATATATTTCAGATATTATTTTTATGGGATGATTTGCTCAATATACATAAGAAATGAAAAAATTAAGAATATAGCCATACTACAGGGGATGTGACAATTTGCACACAAACCTGACCGAATTCTCCTTTTAGCGTGTGCGCGTGAAGTTGATGCTCAGAAACTAAAATTATCATACTATACTACATATCGTATAGTATAGTAAGTTAATTTGTATTTACTTGTTACAAAGTTAGATTTCAGACTATACTATACATGATTAAAACAGAGTATGAAATACTTAAGAAGGAGAGAAGGAGGGGGGGAAGAAGAGAAGAGAGGAAGAAAAATTGTAAAATTGATATACAACTTTTAGATTTCAGACTATACTATACATGATTAGAACATAGTATGGAATACTTGAGAAGGAGGGAGGAAGGATGGGGGAGGGAGAGAGAGGGGGTGAGTGGGAGGAAAGAGAGGAAGGAATACTTGATTAGAACATAGTATAGAATACTTGAGAATGAAGGAGGGAGGAGGGGGGAAGGGAGGAAAAAAGGGTGAGTGGGAGGGAAGAGAAGAATAAAAATTGTAAAAGTAATATACAACTTTTACTATTACCATGAATCTACACTCTATTCTATTTGTTGCAACATTATAGAATTGAACTATTGACAAATAACATTTTTCTTCTCCAGTGCCAACCCAACATTTGATTTTGGGATGGTGATGAGTGACAATAATTATGAAGGAAAAGATAGTGGAGTTAGTGGAATAGTGAAGGAGAATGAGCAGGAGGTAAAAAACATACAAAACTAATACAATTTAGAATAATATATGTTGTATTATTTACTGATTCTATTCTATTAAATTGATTCATATAGTATAGTCTTAACAATTAGAAGCTGAAACAATTATGCTACGGAACCCAATTTAATTGTGCTCACCATATTGTATTCCTATACTATTAACATGTTAATAATACTGAATACAATTAAACAAGATTGTCTACTATAAAAGAAAATATATAGCCTACTTAACATGTATTACACAGAACAATAATACAAAGCAGTAGCATATACATTATAGGAGATGTATTTGAACAGCCAAACTTACAAAACATGTATTACACAATATAATAATACAATACAGACACATAGAGTGTCATGTTTAAGTTCCGTTGAAAGGAAATAGTACACCATGTATTTAAGAAATTGGCAATCCAATACGCTATACTATGCAATGCAGTACATAGTACAGAGTTTAAGAAAAGGGACAAAAATTGACGATTCACATCTACGCGCATGTTGAGGATAGAATGGAGAATAAATGGCATATTATATATCATAGCATAACCATTAGGTTACTATGGTTATTTGCTCTTTTTTTTCTGAGAAATGGTTATTGGCCCATATTACTCTATTTTTATTTGCTCCGGTGACATTTTTTTTAATGGAAAAAAAAAAAAGAACTAACCGACTACTAAACCGAACCGATTTTTGTTCAGTGTTTATGGTTTTATGCTATAGTTTCACTTTGTTACAAATTTTTTATCATGATTTTGGCCGTGGAGATGATATGAATCCATGCATGGATATGAATTCAATTAGGTTAGGTTAAGACTAAGAGAATGAACGGTGGAGCTTTGTATTTTGAAGTAATGAAATGGTAAATGTAACAAACCCAATGGCAATATCTGGTTCATATACTGATTTCAAAAAGAAATAAGACAAGACAAAGATTATTCTGGCATGGGAATATATGTGGTAAAGCAAACCGATCCTGCACAGCTTTAATGGAATAGTCTTCAGGCCACAGATTGAACTGCTCTCTCGAAGTTATCTTCGGCTGATGATACACGCTTCACAAGCACATGCTCTGGGTGTGATAGTTTCAGCTGGCTGTAAAAGAACAATAGGAGATACAAAATGGGACACAGTAAGTGAGAGTAACCAATGTTTTTTATCAGGATTTAGGACAGCATTACTCTCAACTAGCTTAGGTGACGCATATTCTACCTTAAGTAACGAGAAGATGATTTGCTAACATGAAGACTGCACACTACAAGGTTTGCAAGAGTTTCTGGGTCCTTAGCATCCTGCAATCACCACAAACTAATTTTTACGATTGCCCATATCACAGCTATGCCAATAAAGCGAGTCCAATATGAGAAATCAGTTACCTTGTTGAGTGCTTCAAGGAGAAGTGATTCAGCTTCATCGAAGTTACCCATTTGCATACAGCAAACTGCTTTTCCATTCAAGATCAAGCATGTCATGGGATACTTCTCACAGAAATCCTGGAAAATGAGATAAGCTTCCTGTATCTTCGAGCCACCCTGAAAACATAAAACGACGTGGTCTAGAAAATAAAAAAATGGATTCTTTATATAATTAGTCAAAACCAAAATGCAAATATGTCATTATACCACTGCCAGGTTAAACCACGCGGTAGCAAGTTGAGTTAGAGTGTGGTCTTCATCATATTGTTGCATAACTCCAAGCTGCTTCTCAGCATAATCTGATCTATGCATCTTAATGAATATTTGGACATTCAATGCATGCCTAAAAATTCAAGAACAATGAACAATGTTTGAGCTTATGGAAACATAACAAATCACTACACTCCAGCAAGAGAATGATCGAAAAAGGCTTACAGATCCATAGTTCCTCCAGCATGAGTGTGCTTCAGAGCTTCACTATAATCTTCCTCATGCATGAAAACAATACCAGCAACCAGTCGCAAAGTAGCATTGTTTCCTATTGTTGAATCTGCCAACCATTCCCTCAAGCTTGAAATGGTTGATTGCTGATCAAAACACACAGAAATTAAACATCCATTCTACTAATATGTAATCACCGCTAGTCAAGGTTGGGATACCTAAGCTAAAAAATTGGTCATAAGCGAGAAAAAAAAAAATCAGTCTTAGACGCTAATCCTCTACAAAGAGTCTAATTATCGTCTATCAGTTTCTTGAACATAGCTAACTGTCATCAACTATCACATGTACATAACAACGCGTGTACGGCACACACTCACTTAACACTCCGTATATAAGCTATTGTAAAGCTTCAGATGCAAGTTAAAGAGAAGGTGATCATATACACGAGTTTTAATATAGTATCAGAGCATATATGTTGAACTAATTTTCCCACGAAACCTCAATTTTCCGAGAAAAATCACGATCTCTCGAGTTTCATTTCAGCTTGTACTGTTCATCTTCTTCTCCGATTCAATCTCAAATTTCTAATTCAACCACGTTTCAGAGATTCTCCTATAGACATCTCTCCAAACACAAATCAAAATCCAAAACGAAACCGAATATTTCCAAATCACCTTATTAGCAGGACTCGAGAGATACATAGCCAATAATTTCACTGCCTGCAGTGAAGTAGCTGCGGATTCATCGATCTCGCTGATAACAAGCTTTAAACAACAACAACAAAAATTCGAAAAAAATAACAGATCAGCCAATCTAGAAAGACGAGACATCATCGAAGATCAATAGAGAGAGGGATTAGAGAAACCTGATAGCTACCGAGAGCGATGTATGAGCGGAAGACGAGGCAGTCGCGTTCCACGGCGTCTTCCGGCGAGAGGTTAGGGATCTCACTGTTGTTGATCGCTGTTTGATACGCTCCTAGATAGAATTGGTTTCTTAGATTGAAGAGATGATCTGGTCCTCCTCCTCCCATGGCTGCCATTGCTTGATTGCTTCCTTCTTCTTCCTCTAGATCTCACAGATCCGCGTCTGATTGCAAAACGAACTAAGCAAACTGAAATATAAACGGGTTAATAGCATTTTAACCCCTTGAATTTAAATTATTTTGCATAAGCATCTTATTTCTCTTGAATTGTATAATCGACACCTATGTTTGATTTGGGCTTCATGAGGCAAAATAACGAATCAGGTTAGTTAGTTTGGGCCTACATCTGAGCATGTTTAATGCATGTTGCTTAGAGAGTTACTTAGGAGGAGAGGAGTGTTTAATTTGAAGAGAGAGAGTGTGAAAAGTGCTTAATTAAGCAACTCTTCTCCTCCTAAGCAACTCTCTAAGCAACTTCCATTAAACATGCTCTTAGTGATTGATCTTTGGACTTTCTTATCTTGGGGCCTACCCTTGAACATTATTTTGGTATTAAGTTATTAACAAATCAGTTATTAATTTTAGGGTTAATTTGTGAAATAGCCATAAAAATAAATTAGATAGCCATAAAAAGAAAGAAAATTAAATTTTTAGAGACAGATAAAAGAGAGATAGGAAAAGGATAGAAGAGAGAGAAGGGAAATTTGGTTAGTTAGCCAATTTGTTTTTTTTTTTTTTTGTAGTTATAAGGTGCAATTTTCCTTAATTTTAAGCATATATATACGGTATACCCATAACTAATCGACAATCGAAGTTATATGAGACGTGGGGGTTGAATCAGTGAACTACAGTCAGTTGAACGAGTTATTATTTTTTTTTTTTTTTTTTGTCCGCCACCCATTATACTTAGATCAAGTGGTGAACAGACGAGTCGATCCTCCGGGGAGCACCTCCGTCTGGCCTGGTCTGATCTATATGGGAAAAAACACAACCTCTACTCCTTGCTTCTTTGGCTAGTGCGTCTGCTCTGACGTTTATACTTCGAGGAATGTGGGAAATACGCACATCGTCGAAGCTTGCCTGAAGTCTATAGAACAGCTCAATCTCTGTAGCAAAAGCCGGCCAGTCCTCTGGGTTAGACGCCATGTCCACCAGGTCGGAACAGTCAGTTTCGACCCGAAACGATGATATCCTCAGGTCTCTCAGGCATGTAGCTGTCCAAAGTAGGGCTTCCATCTCTGCGTGCAGAGCTGAGCGGGTCCTCTGACATGCACGTAAACCAAACCACTCAGAGCCCATATGGTCCTTTAGACTCCATCCTAATCCACTTACGCTGCCATGACCGACCCATGAGGCATCGATTTGACAGGTAGGGATTCGGGGGATCCTAGGGGGCTCTGTCGTGTCTTCCGTAGCCGAGGCTCGAGTATGTACCTCGACGTCATCTGTTTCCTCTCTCTCATTCGCCTTCCTCCAGCATTCAGCCTCCAAAACAGCATGCTGAAGGGTGTCCCACGGGGGAACGACTTTCCCGTTGAAAAGTAAGTCGTTTCTCGCTTTCCAAATGAACCAACAGATCCATGGAACGAGTTATTATGTTATTGTAAATGATTCAAATAAAAAGAAAGAGGGTGACTATTGTTTTTTTCTATAAGCTTAGGGAGCACTTAAAGTGATGGTAGATTTTACGTAAAGTCGCTATTCATTTCACATGTGCAACGGAACACTCGTGCTACACAACCCAATAATATCAATCGGTATAGTTTATCACAGAAATATAGTTAACCTCTAGTGTGTGACGACTATCTTTAGCTGTATAAGAATAGTACTCCTATAAGATGTGTTACTAACTTACGGCAGTTCGGTGTTGTGGAAGTTGTGGAGCTTAATTATCGAGCATTTTCAAAGATCCGTGTTCCTTAACCGTTTTCTACATTGCCTTCGAGCTTACTGACAGTTATGATTACAAGTTTTGAGATGTTCATTGGGAGACGGTATTTGAGGTAATGAGGAGAACCTCACTTATCATGGAAAGTTGAGAACGATAACCAATTCTTAAGAATTTCAAAAAAAAAATTGGCAGAACGTACCAAATTTAGTGAATGGATAAAGTCGGGTTTGTAATATATTGACTTAAGAAATTTTATTCAATTTGGTCTTGTAAATAGTTCTGATTTCCCTTCTTAAAAACAAAAAACTTACAAACTACATGAGTTCAAATCGCATTAAAAATAATTATTTATAATATTTGGATTTCCAGTAAAAAAGTGAAACCATTTTTTTGATCTAAAAAAAACTTAAGGTCATCATAGATTTTGATTATGTGTACCTTTTACACCTAAAAATACTTAGAACATGTTTATTACATGCTTTTTAGATTGAATCTCTCGTTATAATATAAGATACGGTCTCTTAACTATTAATTGAAAAAAATAAAAGACGTTTCTTATATATCTTATTTAAGAAACGTTTCTTAGATTTTCAGTTAAAAACTAAAAGAATGTATCTTATATTATGTTAAGAGACTCAATCTTAAGAAACATCTAATAAACATGTTCTTATATACAGGAAATAAATTCGTGCAATTTGTTTTTCATGTCAATAAGAGATTCTTCAAACTAATTTTATTATTTTAAATACTACCTATTCGTATTGTTTTCTAGCTTAGGAATATCATTAGAAAGTGTTACTTTTCGTAAATTTTAGAATTAAAAATACAGAGATATTAATTGGTGATTTTGAAAGAAAAAAATGTTACAAAGTGGCTAAAACTACTTTGATGCAAAAGAGTAAATTGCGTGACAAAAAAAGAAGAAGCACAAGAGTAAATTTTATACTTCTCCATTTTTCTTCTTTTTTATTATTTAACATTTAAAAATTGTGCACATATATTAAAGAGTATTTATTTATTTTTATTTTTTTTAGCCGACAAAAAAATAAAAAAATTAAAGAGTATTTTTTTCTAAAAAAATATGTCATTAATTATTCATTTAAATACAATTTGACCAATAAAAATAATCATATAACATAAAATGTTAGAAATTTTCTATTAAAATTTTAAAATGTCACCTAAGTTGGAACAAACATGTTCTTTTAAAACGCCATGTACATCCAAAACGAAAGTAATATATTGTAGACGAAGAGAATGAAACGTATACTATAAAAGAACTAAAACCAAATAAAAACGTAATTTGTATTTGTATAGTGTGTGTACTAAATTCATTCACAAGTTTCACAAAACATATGTTTGTACAATAATCGGCTACTAGGATAAGACCTGCGCCTTGCGCAGAGTAAATATATGTAATTAAAATATAAAATTTTAGTATTGACAAATTTAAAATTTACGTATGATTGTTTTTGTATGTATTTGAAATTTAAGAATTTTGAAATTTTTATATAATTATCTATACGTAAGATAAGAAACAATTTTAGTTAGAAACGTAGATCAAATCTTAAAAATTAATGGATATGATTTCATATATCTTTCACTTTTCAGTGTTCGGGTGATGAAACATAAATGGAGTGTCACTGGACTTGATTGGTAGAGTATTAGCAAGTTCCCTAATGGTTTTTAAGAAGCACTTGGTAAAATATTTTCATTTAAAATATATAAATTTTCAAAACTAATTTAATATAATTTATTTATCTCTCTAATAATATTAGAAAATTATATTTTTTACAAATTATTAGTTTTTAAAATAATTTATAAAAAAATTATGTAAAATTTTAAATTATTTTTAAAAACAATATTTTAAGTTTCTCAAATCCAAATAAACAATTTAAAATTAATTATGGTCATGATTTAACATAACCATAATGATTTAAAAAAATTAAAAATTAACTCAGTTTTATATCATGATTTAACAATTTAAAAATTAATTATGGTTATGAGAAGTTTACATTCACGTGTCAGTCCTATTTATCTTCCATTTTTCTCTTGCTATTTTTTTTTATATTTTGTTATTACTCGATATAAATATTTATTTTGAACTTTATTCTCATTTTGTTTGTTTTAGAAAATACTTAAGATTTAAAATAATTAAAGAGATACATACTTAGGTTAAGATCTGCACTTTATGCACAATAGGTATTTTATATTTATTATTATTTTATATTTTCTGCATATTATAAATAATAAAATAATAAATATATATTAAATAACTAAGAGATCAGTTACTATTATGTAATAAATTGGCGTATGCATATAAATTTAACTATTACTCTTGTTTATTCACAATTAGGTTAAATAAATCAAAATAATCAATTTTATATATTGTATATGATATATAATTAAATTTAAATGATATAAACATAGTAATATAACACACTTTTAATATAGATATTTATTAAATGAGGTTTCTACTCATACGATTTTATGATTATTTGCATATTTGTGTAACAAAACTTTACATCAACGAATTTTTTTTAATGTGAGATGTTTAGTAGTTTCAATAATTTATAATCATTTTAAAAAAACAATGACATATTTCAAAATTAAAATATTAACTTTTCAATATATGTTCAAGGCAAATATCAAAATATAAGTATGTATTTTCATACGATGTATAGTTTAATTAAAATGATATTAAATATATATAAACTAAAATTATTTTTTCATATGGTCTTATAATCATTATATTTTAGTATAGAAAAAAAAAATAAAACCTTGATCTTAAAAGTTTATGTGGGACTTTTAACAGTTTTAGTAATTTATACTCATTTTAAAAAATTCGAAATACAACATACACACAAAAATATCTAGATTTTTATTATATAATTAATGTAATTGTATAATTTATTTTAATAATAAAGAAATAAACAAAATGAAAAAAGTATGCAAATTGTTATCAAATCTTTATTGTTTAAAATCATTAATTGTCATATATATATTTTGATCACATTAGCTAAATTCGTAGGTTTTATTTAAGGAAAGCATGCGAAACAATAAATATTTGATATATGCGACCTACGGAATATTACATTGTTAGATAATATAATTTTTAAATTATACATTATATCACATGCTCTAGAATCCTTAGGATTTGAAATAGAAGCCAAAAAGTTATGGCACGTAAGATTAAGGTTATTTTTAATTCTTACAAATTTAAGGTTATAATTTTTTAAATGATTCTCAAATAATATATAGGAGATTTCAAATGCTTGCTATTAAACACTGAAACACTGAATGTATCTTCGTCTTTTTTATGAAACACTGTATGTATCTAATCAAAACGTTTCCGATCTAAAACACATGTTTTCGTGGTTACCAATCAAATTATGTGCTTAATTTTCTTTGTCGATAATATTTTTACTTTGTTTTCAATATGTTTACCATTACTTAATTTTGTTATTATTGAATCCTTTGAACATGCATCACCGTAGAACGAGGGAGGCATGACTTATATATATTATTTTTACTTATTGCACCGTCTGGTCTCTATTTAATTATTGTAATAAACAATATAAGTCCCAGTCATTTCATATGAATTTGCTTGCCACTAGAGACGAGGGCCGGTTGTACAATACATCGTTTCTGACATGAAATTTCGGATTGTTATATTTTCCTGAGAAATGAGTAAACCCTTTGTATAAGTAACACATGCTAGTGTGTCCAAATGTATAAGCTATATCTTACATATTTGACCTTATATATAGTGTTGTTTATACTGTTTTTCTTTTCTTCTTAACATCTAATGATTAAGAGCGCTGGACTAAACTTTTCTGTACTTTTCTTTTCATGACATCGAGATGAACTATATATAAGGTCAAATTTGTAAGATATAACCTGTGCGGGATAAGCACACATATAAATGCGTTCTTCTAAACTTTTCTGTACTTTTCTTTTTATCGTATTTTCTCAAACCGCTGATAAATGCGTTCTTTTAATTTGACCAATACAATTCTAGCAGCTAGATTCTTAAACTCCTCTATTTTATTTAATCAGCAGAAATTGTGTGTTGTCAACCACCTAGCCAACAAAAAATAACCAAGTTGGTGAAATTGTAGCATGGCATTCCAATAAATTATGAAATTAGATTATAAATAAAGAATTGTTATGTTCAACAAGCATAAGTGCTGATACCATGTGAGGAATTTATGACCATGATACAACTCTCATTCTTTAGTTTATTATAAATGGTATCCTACATGAACATTCTTATATATATGTGATCAACCAGAAAACCCTATATTTTAAAAACTTCTGGTGGAAATGGTATATAAGTATATATATATATATACAATAGTTTATAAATAGTTGGCAACAATATGGCAAATCTAGAACGAGATAACGGCAAACGTATAATTAGTTGGCACCAATATTAAATCAATGTACAGCCAAACCTATACATACCAGCTGAGTTATGTATGTATTTTTAAAGAAGCCAACTGAGATTTGTGTAAATTATAAATTATGTGTTGGTATATAGAAAAATATTGTATGAAGAATTCTTCTTTTACTATGGCACTTCGATTTTCTTATGAAACGATACTTACCTACGTAAAAATTCGTCATACATCGTTTTTATTATTTTAGTGCATAATCTTTCAGTTAATATATGATTAATTACTATTATACTTTTTTTCACAAAGGTGGTGAAATATATAATTATAGTTTGTCGTTTACGTACGATTCTAACATAACGAATTAATCGACATCGTCAGCTTATGAATTTTTTTTTTCAATTATATACTAAGCGCATCCAGGGGCATATCACATTAGTATGTATGAAAATCACTAAAACTGATTTATTTTCTTTTCTTAATTTGTTGCTACTTTAAATCAGACACCCACTTCCGACTGTGGTTATTTTAACCGTCTTCATCCCCTTTCCATTTCGAGAATTTACTGTTTCTTTCGTTTAGCTTTGAGTTGTTCTAAAGTCACCCAAATTTGTGTTCCACTTGTATAATTCACATTCAAATCAATAATAATCTTCAGACGAAAAAAAAAACCAGAAAACCTGCTTAACCCCCAAGTCAATAGGTGTTGACTATGACAGTACAACGATAATTCTTTTGGTGGCACAAAATGAGGACAATATTCAACATCAGTTACGTATAAATTATAAATATGTTTGACGCTATATATTAACCTAAAGTCTGAAGATCAAAGTCCATAGGCTACCAGGTTTAAGATAAAGGAATCTACACGATAAACAAGGAAATAAAATACAGTGGGCCGTAAATTAGCATATGAAACAAATTATAACACCTCTCAAAACACAGTTGCAGCTTGCAATTAATATTTCATAAAACAAATTCTTATTCATGCACTACTGAAAGTAAAAACTTACTATTAACATAATTCAAACAAATGAATCAATATAGATCACAAACAAATAGTATATATTTTTTATATTCAAGGCAATAATAGCAAAATGTATTACAGAATGATTACGTGTCCCAGTAGCATTGGATCATGACGAGACGTACTCCGAGAAATGCGGCTGTTTGCCGATCTCTTTACTTCCCAATCACTTGTTTTTTTCCACAAGTGCAGCATCTCATTATATGCCCTTTCACATTCATATTTTATTTATGTACTATACTGTTAATAATGTGATTATATCTTTTGAAAGACAGCCGTCAAAAGTCAATACAGTAATTTTATGTATATTACACGACAAAGAGAATACTGATGCTTCGGCCGAGTCTAGTGAGATGTTTACTGTCCAATCATTTACCTAATTGTTACTGACTTATATAATTACGTGTTCCGAATTTAAAAAGAAAAAGCAATTGAAAACAAACAAAAAACTGATCAACACGGTGTGCCCAAACAGAGATAATACAAACTATACACATCCATCTTTCAATATTTGAAGGTCAAAAACTTAAAGGGTGAACTCAAAAGAGAGATAATCTAATCAAACGCACAAGACTTGGTCGTATATATCTAATATTATTATTAATTCCTTATATCATTCACTACCTTTTAATATTTATTAGTTCGTTAATCATTATATATAAATAAAGAGAGCACAAATCTGATCTTCCTCCTTCTCTAACATGGAGAAGTGGTAGAAGATATTTACATTCTAAAAAGTCAGCATCTCTCTCGTTTCATCAACCATTCTCTTCTTCTTCACACCCTCTTACTATTTTCCCAAGAAAATAATCAACATCCATAACACCATCAAGAGTATAAATCTTACTTCTCTCTCGGATTCTCTCAATCATTCTTTCTTTCTTTCTTGCTAATCTTTTAAAAGGCTTTTTCTTGCTATTTTTCACCCTGTATATATATATATCATATATACATAAACACACACATACACACCCATCATAGACATATTATGTGCAGTGTCCTTGAGTCTTTAGACATGGACAACTTTCAAGGAGACCTAACCGACGTTGTACGAGGAATCGGATCAGCACACATGTCATCATCTCCTGGGCCACCGGAAGGTCCATCTCCGAGCAGTTTGTGTCAGCCGCTGACTTCAAATCTCCACGTGGATTCCCCCAACCTCTCCAACTGTCAGATGAACCCTTTCGGCGACCCGTTCGTAAGCATGACAGACCCTCTCCTCAACCTCGCCGCCAACTTCTCCGGCGCAGGAGATAGCAAAAGCAACAACAATTTTGAAGTGTTTCCAAACGTTACTGTGGATGATCACGTCAAGAATCAATGCAGTGTCTTCCCAAGAATCAAAATCTCGCAAAGAAACATCATCCAAGATGCATCAAAGGGTTATTCTCCAGCAAAGGCCGTTTCCTCCGGCGCATCAGCTTCGCCGTGGGGGATGATCAACGTTGGTAGCACTAACAGTCCAAGAAACTGTTTACTGGTTGATAATAATAACATCACGTCATCTTCTTCGCAGATTCAGATCTCTTCTTCCCCTCGGGATTTTGGCATAAAGAGGAGGTAAATTTATTAGAATCCGATCTCCATGTTTTAATTATCATTTTTTTCTTTCTTGGTCTAAACGGGATCATTTAATGTTAGGTTCATGGTGAAGTTTAATATATAACACCACCATGTGATTTAGTATTTTTATTTTCAGATTTTAAATTAATTGACTATCTGAAATGACATACCATTTTCACCTCGAAAACTTGATTGTGCTATATTATATACTCAAAAAAGTTTCATATTTTTCCAAAAAAAAAAAATCGGATATGCAAACAAAATATATTGAATAAAAATGAAAAGCTATCCAAAACGTTGTCTATCTACTAGCGTATATATTGTTTCCCGAAATTTTCTGTATTTATATTTCATATTAGTTTTTCGTCTACATTTTTATTCATGAGTTTCGTGAAACCATAAGAGACATAATGACCTAGGGTTTTGTTATGTGTATGCAACCTTTGTGATTTTTCTCAGTTTTTTTAATGAAATTTCATTCTCATGATCATTTGGTAAGTACTTTGTTTTTTTTCTCAAATCTTACATTACATCCGGCTCCTTTTTTGGGGTCTTTTCATTTTTTTTCTTTATGTTTGGTTTAGTTAGAACTTCTTATTTCCCATTTTCTTTCGAAGATCGTTCACTTTTTCATCTTTACACACATTTTCAAACTTGAAAAGGCTATGAGCGTCTAGATAAAAGTGTAAAACTACAGACCAAACAATGAACTACAATGCCATTATATCTCAAACTGAATCCATTATGTACAGTGCTAAAAAGTTGATAAAAATTTAACTGTTTTTACAGCATCACAAACTAACATTTAAAATTACAATTAAGATGTATACACGTATACTCGTGTCACATGTGTCAAAACTATATTATACGATACATGTTGACGATTGACGATGGATGCAGGAAGGGCCAGGGAAAGAAAGTGGTGTGCGTACCTGCTCCAACCTCCATAAACAGCCGGTCCAGTGGAGAAGTTGTTCCGTCTGATCTGTGGGCCTGGCGAAAGTACGGTCAAAAACCCATCAAAGGTTCTCCTTATCCCAGGTACATACATATATATAACATTTATAACACCATGTCCCTGGATACACACTACAAACATGATATATAGTCCTATAGATAATACACAGAACTGATATAATATTTTAATGTTGCTCTCGTCTCACCATTTCTCATCAAAATATATATGTTAATTATACTGAAAAGTGAATTTTCTTAAGGAAAAAAATCACATCATGATTAGAATCTGCAGCTGTGATTTCCCTCCACAAGCTGGAGATGCAATTATTAGCATGTAACTATAGAGTAGTATAAAGTTTACACATCTACGGCGCACATTAAGCATTTAAATTCCCTGTTGTGACATTTGATGCAAACTTATCTCATAATCATAACATTCCATCGGAAAAGCTCGAACTATTTTTTTCTCGTATTTTTCCCAGTGATCAAATGGGTTGTTACATCTTATTTCGTTGCACATTTTTATTAGAAAGATTATTTTCTCATTAAAAGATCTTACAATGTATACATATATGCAACAAATAAAGTGATACATATTGATAAGAGTATAGTTAACCAAGTCTTTGATGGCTACCTAAATGCTTAATCATTTGTTTTCTCAGGGGTTACTACAGATGTAGCAGCTCAAAAGGTTGTCCAGCTAGGAAACAAGTGGAACGTAGCCGCACTGATCCAAACATGTTAGTCATTACTTACACATCAGAACATAATCATCCATGGCCCACTCAACGCAATGCTCTCGCCGGCTCTACTCGTTCTTCTTCCTCGTCAAACCCGTGTTCCAAATCCACAACCACAACTACTTCTGCCTCGTCCAGAGTCTCTCCAAACAAAGAGGAACCCAATAATAAGTCCCACCTGCCATTCTCATCCCCTCCTCCTTCTCCTTATGTGGCCAACACGGTTAAGGAGGAAGACGTTGAGGAGCGTCAGGACAATATGGAGTTAGATAATGACGTGGGCGACACATATAGACCTGAGTTTCAACATCAGACGGGAGATTTCTTCGCCGATCTTGACGAGCTTGAGGAAGATTCTTTAACTATGTTGCTCTCACAAGGATTCTCGGGAGATAATAGCGGTGGGTGTAATAACCTTGAGAACATTACAACGATTCCCGACATTTTTAGTGATTTCATTGACGACGACTCCTCGAGATCGTTATAAATACTCTTAATCTGGTAAATGTAAATGACAGCCTGGTGTATATCACTGTCGATGATTGTAATCTCGTCATTTATGTTACTTTTATTTGTGTGTGTGGATCCATATTATATAGTCAAAAACAAAGCCCCCCTGGTTTTGCGATCTCTTGTGTTTTTGCTTCTATAAGAAAATGACACTTCCATCTTTTACAAAAAAAAACATAACAGTATTTTACTGCAAATAAATTATTGAAATAAGCTATGATTAAAAGTTAAAAAACACAACAGCTAATGTTCTACTCCCTCCGTTTCAGTTTATTTGTCATTCTAGGTTTTTACACACAGATTAAGGAAATATTTAATTTTACATATTTTCAATAGAAAAACACAATTACCAATATACCTAATCACTTTTCAACCAATAGAAAAATAGAATATCATATAAATCTAATAAATTTTGTCTCGAAACTCTAAAACGACACTTATCTTGAAACTAATTTTTTCCTTTAGAATGACATATAATTTGAAACAGAGGGGGTACTATTTTTAATTAATTTCATATTTGCCATTCACAACCTAAGTATGTATGTCATAGATGGACTTGTATGGGAATGAACATTCTAATTCAATGTTTTTCAGGAGTATAGTTATTCGTCATGATTGGAACTATGCAAGCTACCTAACTCTATATATATGAAACAATTATTTGACCAAAAAAATGTAACAATAATTAATGATGGTGGGAATACTTTCTCCTTCTGACCATGCATGTGGATGATCTCGGAAGGCAGGAAGAAAGCCCTAGTTTCATGGCTTTTCTTACGGGTCGAATTAAATTCGAATACCATCATTAACTATTATTATATTTCAATATACTAATAATCTTTTTTCATTCTAACATGTTTTCAGAATATTAATTCATTCTGACTTGTCGTATGAATGTGAATATGTGATACTATGATGTTTGTGCATAGAAAAACTGGAAAAAGCTGCATCGTATTCGGGGAGATAACAAATTGCATTGTCTAAGAGCCTTCTTATTTTTTTTTTTTTTAAGAGACCCATCCAACTTCCATATCGGCTGGCCACTTTGTTTCTTCCCCTTTCAAGACACAGAAGTAAACTCTGATCATTACGACTTGCGTTTACAGTAAACTGAATTCATGTAGTTTATTTACAGTGGCGTCATGTCCGAGTCTGAAGAAAAATGATGGAATAAAACAATAAAAACATCAGTAAAATAAAAACTAAATTTTCATCTCTTAGAAAAATGTATAAATCTAAATATTCCCAAGAAAATTTAGGGGCTGATTACCAAAAAAACATAGGGGACGTACTCAATCAAAAATTTGAAGTTTTTTTTTAATTTTTAATGAACTTTAGATGGTTTTAAGTAATATGAAAATTTAATTTGATTTTTGTTAATCAATCTAAAATCTTATTTACTATGACATTTAAATTTTTATTTTCCTGACTGATAAATTTCTCTCAATAATTTACAAACACTTAAAACATAAAATTCACCATCTATTTTTTGTTTGATAACCATAGATTTCAGATTAATTTATAAAAAGACATGTTCGATCATACATACTCTTTACCTTTTATTTTAGTTGTCATTTTAGATTTTTGCACACAAATTTAAAAAAAAACAATTAATTTTGCATGTTTTCCAAATAAAAATATATTTATCTATACATCTAACCACATTTCAATCAATGAAAAAAATAGAATGACATTTGAAATCAAATTTTACATTGAAATTATAAAACAATAATTAAGAAAACGAAAATTTTATTCTAGAACGAAAGGAGGAAGTATCATTTTAAATTCCTAGTTAAATATGCCCTAAATTTTTTTATTTTGTCGAAAATTTAGATATTTTTTATGTCTGTGTCACCGATATTTTTAGTTAGATTAAATAAATGATTAAAAGTTAAATTACCGCTAGGGTGGGATCTCTACTTTTGATCAAAATTATTCTGGAAATAGTGACCTTAAGTTTTGTCAAATCCATCGGACTGTGATTGATAGAAAGAAAAGTTGCATCACACAAGTTAAAAATATATATATTTGTTAAAGGTGTTTGATTTGATGAGAGAAAAGAACAGTCGAATATTACACGTTTAATTATCATAATATTCACTTTTTCTATGTTTTTATTATTTTCTCATGATGAGACATTGAGTGGCCAATATGAACTTGGACGAAGATTTTAGTGGGAAATTAGGCTTATGGAGGATACTATTTGGCGTCACCTTCTTTTAGATTAATGAAAATGATGACTTTTTGGGTATAAAATATGGGGCAGATAGCTAAATCAATAAAAATGAGAATGTTTATGATAAGATATAGTGGTTTGAGTCCCATCAAGAACTCTTTAGACTAGCTAGCTTCGTTAAAACCTTAAATCCTAGAAAGAAGACTAATCAGGTGATAATGATGGTTTACTAAAAGACTAATCCCTCCAAATTAAAAATTAAACTACGAATAATTCAGTAAATTAAATACACAGACAGAATAACATTATGGCGAAGAAAGTGGTAGGATAAGATTGATGTATGTCAATATTGATGATATTTTTATTCGTAAAAGCAATGATGAATTCGTAACGATATATTCTCGATTCAAATATATACACATCAAATTTAATTTGTCTTTTACCTTTACCAAAAATTAAATCCCTCATATGTTTCTGGGTGCTGATGTATTTCCGAAAGCTTGTGACTAATCCTGAAAATTTTAGTCAACACATTATTTTGGTGAAGGAGTCAACCATAAGTCAAATTACAAATATTAAACTAGTAAATCCCAAAATTTAGGCGTTAATCACTCAACGGCCCCTTACAGATCGTGGACTGGATTAGAGTTTGTTTAGGTATGATTGTTCGGGCTTTATACTTGTAAAACCCACAAAGTAACAAAGCCCCCAAAATTGTTATTTTGTTAAATGTGACATGCCATATATTAGCTAACCAGAAAAATGTCAAAGACAAGCTAATAATGTACATGGACAACTAAACGATAGCTTATACCTAATACATAGACTAATACAAACAAAGTATTAGTTCCTAGTTAAGAGGAGATTAACCAGGATAATTAGCCATTAACCATCATTACAAAACATAAACTAAGAACACAAATAAGCAAGAAAAGAGACAAATTTGGACACTGAGACTTGAAAGCTTGAGGCTTGAAACTAAAACTAATTAGCCAGATCTGTAGACAGTAACTTGGTGATCTCTCCAGAAAGCTTAGGGTTTCTCCAAATGGATTCTTCACATGTTAGCTCTCGAACCATTTCACACGGAACCAAACACAGTTCCTCAGTTGATAGCTTCTCCTGAATTGCTTGTGATCCAAGCAAAACCTGAGTTTCCATTTCCACATCAGAGATACATTGCGTCTGAAGATTAACAACCATCTCGTGAGAAACTACGAATAGGGTTTCAATTAATTTGTATTATTATTTTTCAGGCTGATTATTATTACCTTCTTTGTGGTCTGCATCATTTGGAGAATCCCAACTTGGCTTTGCAAGAACTTAACATACTTAGCTGCGGCTTGGAACATCTCTGCGGTGTTAAGTTTCTGACCACCGGGGATGAGTTTAGTGAGCTCCTGAGTCTTGTCAGCAATTCTTCTCCTCCTCTCTCGAGCCGCGATGCTCTGAGATGAAAGCGTTGGTTTCTTGGTACCTTCTTGATCTCCTCGGCCTGCCTGAAACACTAAGGGAAAATTCGGAACTCCAAACTCCGGGAAGATGGAAGCTTCTGGAACGAAATCAAGATTAGGGTTTGGGAAATTGTTGTGAGTGTTACAATGGTAGCTTGAGTTAAAGAGTTTCTGGCGTTTTGACGTGGGAAGGAAGGCATCCATGTTGTGTGTTGTTTCTTCGAATGTTTCAGCTTTAGGGTAAGGAAGAAAGATTTCTTGTGGAGTAAGGTACTGATCGCAGAAAGAGTCTAAGTGATTTAGCTCCAAAAGGCTCTGTGAAGAAGCTTCTTCATGAAACAATGGCTGGTTAAAGTGAAGTTGCGGTTGAGATTGGAAGAAGAAACTGTCGGTTTCAGGGATAATCATATCCACATCTGGAATAAAGCAATCTTGGAGCTGGATAGGTGGATCCCAGTTAAAGAAGTGGCTTAAACAATCCATGGACGACATTGAAAAGATGAAACCTGTAGAAGAAGGTGAAGCAATCAGGAGGAGTTACAAAGTGTTTTAATAGATGATTACTAAAGCTTAATTAAGCTATATATAAATAACTAGTAACGAGCTAATAGACAAAGTATAAAGACAAATTAAACAAAAAAAGAAAAGACAGGAGAGGATATATGAGAGAATCAAAGACCTGGAGATTGATTATAGAGGATAATGTCGTGTCTTTTGCTTTAATTCAAGCAGACTTCAACGTTGTAAGTTGTATTACTCGTTAACTGTCTCGTAGGCATATATATTGGAGAGCAAAAGGTTAGGGTTTTTGAGCGGAAATGTAGGAGCCGTTACTCAGGGTTTTAGTTATTTTTTTGTAACGACCTTCCTAATTATTAGGGCATTATTCACTTATTTTAGTAAGCATTTTTATTTTTACTCAGAGCCATTGTCAAATTAAAAAGAAAACTGCCTTTTATTTTTATTTTTCAGACGTGCGAATAAATTTCAGATAAAAAATAGGCATTTGAAAATAAAAGCTTTAAATTTAGGGTCCGACTGGTTTCCCCGCTACCACCCGCAAACGCAGCTTTTACGGTTGATGGCGGTTGCTAACGTTTTGCAACAATCACAAAAACCACTACAAATTGCTTCAAACCGTTCCCAACCTCTTAAAATCAAAAGCTGGTTTCAGCTAGCGTTTGCGTTTGCGGGCGATTACAGGTGGGTAAAAAAACTATTTTTCTTTTAAATTTAAATTAAAATATAAAAATAAAAATAATATAACTAAACTATATCTACCTTTTATTTTTTAATTTAAATTCACTAAAAATATCATTATCTATTTATAAAAACTTTAAATCAAGAATTTTCACTAG
>CAKOAT010151598.1:28967-68180 GCA_932364175.1 Eruca vesicaria subsp. sativa
ATATAAATATATAAATATATAAATATATAAATATATAAATATATAAATATATAAATATATAAATATATAAATATATAAATATATAAATATATAAATATATAAATATATAAATATATAAATATATAAATATATAAATATATAAATATATAAATATATAAATATATAAATATAAATAGATAAATAGATAAATATATAAATATATAAATATAAATATACAAATATACATATATAAATAGATAAATAGATAAATATATAAATATATAAATATATAAATACATAAATATATAATTAATTATATTATATTATATTATAATATTTTATTAATTATAGAAATTATATTTTCATCTAAATAAAAAATAATATTGTTATTACTTATAATATATTAATAGTTATTATTTTTTATCATAACAGTATGTTTTGATATTTTTATAATGTTATAATATGTTAATATTGGAAATTTATTATTGGGTGAATTAGCTAAATACTTTGTAGTTATTGAGATACCATAAAAGAATGGGAAAAAAATGGTAAGTGAGGGAGGAGAGAGATAGAGAGAAATAGGGTATATACCTAATTTGGTGGTTTTGTGTGTATACACAATGCAAATACTCTTTATTATTGAACCACTGTAGTATCTCATAATCAACCAGTCATAAATGTCCCGCAAACGCACCAGTTTTTAATCGCTGTACCAGTCGTACAAATCGCCTAATAACGCTAGAAACCGCAACCACCCACATCCGCAAACTCCCGCAATCGCAATCGCAACCGCCGCGTTTCAACCAGTCAGACCCTTAGAAAAGTTATCTTTACTATAAAGTTAATTGTGTGTTCTTACTATGTAAGAAATTTGAGCCTATAAGCATGGTTTGGTACTAGACATAAGAGTAACCGTCACTTTTAAGTTATTTTTTTGGTGGCTATTTATAGTTAATGCGTATCAATTAATTTGGAATAATAATTAATTAATCACCCTATATTTACTCAGCTTACGGTTACTCCTCACTCGATAACTGCACTCTCTTTTACTAGTTTTTTTTTTTTGATCCATCAGTTTACTAAATAAGTAAATAATAAGTACTAAAGTAATTTAGAAAACCTTTGTGGACTTGGTAAAAGATTGCGAATTTGGCGGGTAAAGTAGGTTTCGTGGTTCCACGTGCGTCACTCCTTGCTTTGCCGCCAAGTTAAGTAACTTGGGTTTAAATGAGATAACTGGGCCGTTAAATGGGATACATGCTTATTGATTGATTCGTCGAAAGCCCATTCTGTGGCAGATCTTAATAACTGTTTAGAAGTAGAATAAGGTTGGATCAAGAGAGTTGTTGATCGAGAACAGTGAGTCTGGTTGGTGAGGTCGTTCTTTAAGGTTGACAATCTCTTAGGAAAGAAGAGGAGAGCTCTGTATAGGTATAGAACATAACCAAAGTGAGCTCATTTCGAACAATTTGAATCTTCCTAACAATTTATTTGGAGGCGTTTGTTTATTGCATTTACTTGTAATGGGGTTACTTTCAGTCTTGAGTTCGAAATACCATGTGAAAACATGCATCGGTTATTGTAGCGGGCCAATTTCAATTCTTATGTTCGGCTCCATTAACCTCTTAAATGTTTCTAATATACAATTTGATCTATATCAAATGCAATATTGAAATTAATGTCACTTTTTGTAGTTAGTGCTCTTCTCTTTTATTTTTGCTTTTTCTCTATCATTCTCGCTTTCACTTTTGCCGCTGCTCTTCTCTTTATCTCTGGTTTATCTCTAAGATCTACTTGTCCTCGTTTGTTTTCTCTCTCTATAGGTTAGTTCGCTTTCTGATGATAACTCTGGTTCATTGAGGTTTTGTTAGTCTTATCCAACCTAGTTATCAGGTCTCTTTTCATTGTTTTTATTACCTCAAACTTTAGCTGGATTGTTTGTTGGAATGATTGAAACAAGCTGATGATCCGTGCTTCACTTTGTTGGGTATTCTACTCTGTGTTAACTTTGAAAACTAATATCTTTCATTTTTTTTGATAAATCTACAGATTTTGTAACAGAGCTAGTGACATGGCATCTAGTCCTAGCGCAGTGACTGATGAAAGTTATCGATCCCAACCATCGATTGAAGATCAAATGGCCGTTCTTGTTAAGCGAGTAGGGTTTGTTAGAGGGCTGGTTCTTAAGAGCCCCCTATACTGGGAATCTATAGAACTCCTTGCGAAAGACGAGGTTTCACGAGGCATATTCTATGCACTTCCACATGAATGTAAGCTGCATTATCTACAACGAAAGACAAAAGCCCTCAATGTAGAAGAGAGGGCTTCCTACTTATTATAGAAAGATGATACCCATTTTTATTGAATGATGGAGCTAGACTAGTTATGTTTTATGTGTTTGGGTTTCATGTTATTGTGCTTGAGTTTGATGTTGTGGAATATTATATGATTCATTTTGAATGAAAAATATTATATGTTTCATGTTGTGTTTATTTTTGTGTGCTAAATTATGAACCTGGCTTTGGTTTTATGTAATATGGAATGTTATTGCAATTTCTATATATGTTTTTGAGTTTTTTCAATACTGTTATTCGTGCATGCATATGTTTGCTTTAGATCTATAAACACATGGCACGGTTATGATGGATGCATACCCATTAATGAATAAACTCAAAAGATCTTATAACATCATCATGATATATGTGTATAGACAGCTGGCAATAACATACCCCTTCATTGACATGAGTGAAAGTGAACTATAATTTGTCGAATAAATGACTTATTATTTAAATAAATAACAAAAGAATTAATAACAATAATTTGTGATTGGCATATACATTCGGCATACTATTTCCCATGAATGCATGACGTCTTTTAGAATCCCCCATTTTCGAAAACAGTATCTACTTATCTCGCTCAAGCTTTCACTTTATCACCATCATTAACTTCTTGCTGTGGTCGCTGCTTTTGTCTGAGAGATCTATTTGTTCAGAGGTTTGGTTTTGTTACTTTATCTATGTCCGATTTTTGATTCAGTGTTGTGTTCCGTTTTTCCGTTTAGTTCTTTGAATATGATTTTAGTTGTTTACAAAATGCTTTTATTTGGATATAATTTGAAAGGTTGAAGTTTAAACTGGATTGTTCGTTGACACGTACGGTTCAAAAAGGCTGATCTGTGTTAGTGTTTACACTTTACAACTTGATATGATATATAGCCTGGGTTCTTTGTAATTAAACTGATATTTTCATATTTTGATAAACCATGCAGATTTTGCATCACAACATGGCATTTAAATCTAGCGCAGTGACTAATGTAAGCAATCAAAGTTATGGAACCCAACCATCGATTGATGATCAAATGGCTGCTCTCGTTAAACGAGTGGGGGAGGTTAAGAGGATGGTTCTTGCGAGCCCCCTTTACTGGGAATCTATAGAACTCCTTGCAAAAGACGAGATTTTACGAGGCGTATTCTATGCGATTCCAGATGGATGCAAGCTGCATTTTCTGAAACGAAAGATACGGCCTCCAATGAGAAAGAGGCTGAACCCTTTCATGAGTATCATGATGACACTACTGTCCCCAGTCTCCTTCCTATAAATTTTAGTAGAATTGTAATTTTATTTTCTTGCTATTTTGTTGGAATATGTTTCGTGTTGTGTGATTATTTAGTTTTGCTTGAATTTTGACGTTGTCTGGATTATGCACTTGGCTTTGGTTGAATGTAAGAACTATCATTGGTGATATATGCTACCGTATGACTATTTATTTTAATTTAGTTTATAATTAAAATAATCATTAATAATTAAACATGTCTTATATGGTTGGTTTAAAAAATCATTAAAAAATTGTCTCACTTTTTCTCGTTTTATTATTTTATTTGTTTTAGCATATATTTTTATTTGTTTTATATAAGATACTAATTGGAAATTTTTTGAACAACCAGATACTAATTGAAATATTTGTTAATTAACCACCAAGTTCTCGCAGATATTTTTATTTGTTTTGTATTTCCAATAAAAAAAATTATTTGTTATTTTCCCAAATATTTGTTAATTCCAGTGATATCAAATCTATTTAGATTAATAATATGTTTTTACTTTTTAATAATGATCAGGTCCCGTGCAATGCGCTTTATCTCAACGTCCTGATCTCTCCATTTGGGGCCATGATCATCTTGCTCATGTATTATTTCTTCTGATTACCAATTGTTACAACTACCTTCATAATCATCAACACCAGCTTAAATGATTTTTCTCCTTACTTGACTGACAGACATAACTAACACCTCTCTATTAAATTTCTTGGAATCGCACATGACGCCATATTGAATGGGACATAAACATAGGAGTATTTTATAAGTGGATCGGACATGACTCCAGAGAGGAAGCCGTTCACTGTGTTCGTCATGTTGGATAAATAATCGGAGTCGGACATAAACCACAATGGTTTGGTGCCCATTTAAACACCAAATACAATTTTTAGTTTTTGAAATTAGCCTATTTTTATTATAATTTTTTCCTAACTTTTGTTTGAGAAAAATTCACTTAAATTTCCTGCCATAGAACATTTTTTTGAAAAAATTACATGATTTCCATCCTTATCCGTATTGTTGCCAGTAAAAAAGTAAAAGGTAAGTTTGTTAAATTTATTGGATATTTAGTTGAAAAATTACGTGGTGAAAACTTCATAAATAAATAGTGGTATAATTTTCACGATTAGAACAAAAAGTGTTAGTATAATAGTACTTACTCCATTTGAATTTAGTTGTAAGGTCAAATTTCGTTCAAAATAAAGTGTTATTTTGTGATTTTAATTTAAACTTTATTAATTTTATATGTCATTCTATTTTTTATTAGTTGAAATGTGATTAGATTATAATTAATGATGTTTTTATTAGTATAAAAGTACCTCCTCCTTTTCAATTTAGTTGTAAAGTAAAATTTATGTTCAAAGTAAATGTTATTTCATGATTTCAATGTAAAAATTATTAATTTATATGTTATTTTATTTTTTATTAATTAAAATGTGATTATATTTATAGTTAATGATGATTTTATTAGAAAATATGCAAAATTAAATATTTTCTTAATATATGCTTATAAACCTAAAGTGACAAATAAAATGAATCTGAGTACTCATATTGGTTAAAACTTGCATGAATTATATTTTATCACTGTATTTTTACAAATAAAAATTTAACATATGGTCAACTAGTGCATATTGTCTATACTGAACCCCTGGGTTATATTATAAAAATGGACATTTAGGTATATTGCAAAAGACCTATGTATAAGTCTTGCATTTGAGTTTCTTAGTTCGGTTCAGTTGAGTTTTTTGTTTTTGTTTTTTGGTTATGTAGTGACTTAGACCTGAGTTTAAATTGAAACATGTGAGCAGTTTGGTTCAGTTCGCACCTTGGGAAGATTTGTTTGGTTTCAGATGTAACAAAAAAATAAACTTATTTGTGTTAATCTCTCTCGTAAAAATCTGAAATCTCAGCTGTGATTCTAACTTAGGAAATGTCATATCTTTTATATAATAAATTGTAAGTCGCCTAACCACTAAAATTCTGACATGTGACATGATTTTACAAAATAAAACAAAAAAAATGTTTGTCCACAAAAAATAATCGATTGATTTTTTTTTTCTTATTTTCTTGCAATTCTAGTTACCAAAAGTCCTATTTTTCTCAAAATTTCATCCCATGTTTTATAATCAAACTGTTTTTATACAATTTACATTCTTCACCATATGCCAGAGTTTTCAAATATCGTGAATAGAAGATCATTATAGTAAAAAACTTCTCAAAAATTTCTTTATTTCTTTTTGTTTGTATTCTCACAGTTTCCTCAAACTCCACCTTAGTTGTCAGTCACAAAGGTAACTAAGTACTTTTTACTTCTCTTATCCATAAATTGACTTATTTTAAAGAAAATTCAATTTTCTATTTGCTATAGATGGAGAAAATATAAACACTCTAAAATTTGTATTTACATTTGTTGCAAATAAGAAATCAGGAAACTAAGTTTGCAAAAATACTTTAAAATAACGATAGTAGATCATTATTAATTTGTCAAGTTGAAATATGAATACTATTAACTAACAAACAATACTTACAAAAAGTTTCAAGTATTCCAGTTCATTTAAGAAATACTTTAAAGTTAGTATTATTTACTTTCTCTTTTGTTTAAATTAGTTTTTTTTTTTGTTAATTAAAGTTAGTAAAACATTCGTTGCAAATATATTTTTCTCTTCAAAACTTTAATATATATTTTCTACTTTAGTAGTAAGAAAATAATATAAATGAAAGAAAAAAAAGTGTAACCATTAAAAATATACAGAGATTTTTGAAGCATAAAAGATGAATGTGTTTCAGGAAAACGGTGAAGAAAATTCTCAGATGTGATATTGTAGAAATCGATCATTATCTACAAATATTGCAATACATGGAAAATTAACATCCTACAATTATTTTTATCACAAATCATATCATTTTACATAATAAGTTAATAATTTTTTTTCCCGTACGGGATAGTATACTAGTTTCCTAGAATCACAGAAAAGGGACGTACTATCCCGGTAAAATTCATATTTTAAGATCGTATTGACCATGTTTGTAAGAACCCATAAATTTACTATTTTCACAAGAAAATTTCGCAAAGTCTCAAACATATGGGTTTCAAAAAAAAAAATGTCAACATACCAAAAAGAAAAGAAAATCCACATGAACATGTCAAAGGGAATCAAACCCATATGAAACTATCAAGAATATGTAGTAGGCTTGGTAGGTGGCCCTGACCGAGTTGTCGGGTCTACATTTGTTATGTGAATGCGATATTGATAAGTTTTGTGACCACTTTTTCTCAAAAGTTTAATTTTTATAACTGTAATTTGATTTCGATGCACTTTAAATGGCTGAGGCCAGAATTGACCAGTCATAGATAAATATTTTCAAAAGATAAAGGAACATAATCACATAAATAAGTACATATGTTTTCTTTTGTCAAATATAAATAAGTACATATGTTGCCAATCTATAAGAATAAAAATTATGATTACTTTTAACAAGCTAGTTAATATTCCAACTGAAACTTGCAAAACTAAATGGTGGAAGCTTCCAGCCTGGAAGGCACGTAAAGACATTCATATTATAAATTTTCAACTTGAGTTTCGAAAATATAAATATAATTAATATTGACATTTAACTAGAAATTTTTTCAAGCATTTTTAAAATATATAAAAAAATTTACATGTCAATTAAATCGTGAGAGATTAGACTTACAACCCCTTAATAAAAATGGCCTCACTCTTATTATGTAAATCAAATAATTAGGTTAACTTCTGCAAAAATATTAACCAGACTATACGGTCATAATAAGTTAAGAACAAACTGGAAGTTTATTTATTTATTTTTTGTTCAACTTCTTATTAGCACTTCTTCCACTAAAGTGCTAATAACAAAAAAAAAAAAAAATTCATCAACATTCAACTAATATTATATATCAATATGAACAACAAACGGCAGTTGATTCTTGGCACCGCAAAATTATATGTCCATGAAAAAAAATATTTTAAATAACATGAAAACAATATTTGTTCTAAAAATAGTGCAAAATAAATAAATAAATCTAATTAATACTACTATTAATTAAAGTTAAAAATATTTGATATTTAAATGTAAGTTTAGTGATAGAATTTAAAGTTTCTAGTTTAGTATTTACAAGGTGAATTTAAGGGTCTTAGTTTAGAATTACTTTCTTTAATTATTTATTCTTTAATTAGTGTTATTTTGGCATATTTTCATGTATACTATTTTGTTATGAATTTTTTATACTATCTAAATCATTTGCCCAATAAGAAAGGGATTACGAAATATATTAGTGAACTTGTGGTTAGCATGGGGATTCCTTTCAGACGGTTATTATACATTATGTATTCCTAACTTATTAGTTATATCTTTATCCAAAAAAAAACTTGTTAGTTATATTAAAACTAAGAAGAAAACGAGTGTCATCAAAACGTGTAGCTTACTAGCTTGTTTGTTTATAATATACGTTCGGTGAAAGTAAAGTAAACGGATGTTTTTTTTTACTTTGACCAGGTGGACTATTGTTCGCGTCTCTATACTCGCTATGGTCAATTTGTAAAACAACATTTATCAACTAATAAAAATTGCGACAATCTAAATGATCGCAAAAATTCAAGTTGTATTCTACTCTTTTATCTTTTATCTTTTTATAATTATAACAACATTAGCTTTACCATAATCAAAGAATTAATAAAAAACTCTAAATATAAAAAAGAAAAAGAAAAAACACTCTAAATGTATCGTGAAGTAAATGGTTTTCGTCTGCAAGCATATTAAAACCTGAAACTCGGAAATGCGTTAACGTTATAAACTCTTGGCTGACGTGTTTGATAAACTGTAGAAAATAGAAGCCAGTATTATGTATATGTCATGTAAGTAGATACGAATTGAGACTTTGAAGCAAGTTTTAGTCACATATGTTATTGCATAATCTTTAGACAAAGTCACTCTGTTGCTTTTAAGCTACACAGCTCGCAATAACATCAATCAGATCATTTATCGCAATATTCTCTCATCAACAGATAAGAGTTTGTGGTTACACTTAAATGATGATTTCAGTTTGATTTTCTTAGAGATATAATTGGCCGAATAAATACAAAGTTTATATTCACAAATTCAGTAATATACTATAATAGAATTTTAAAATTATAGAACGAGATCACACTTTATAATTTTGTAACCTACATATCTCATTAACCACACAAGCGTAAATGTGGTTGGATGGTACAACCGGGTTGGAAAATATTAATCACCGAAAATTTGTAATCTATCAAATTCAATTTTATCCGTTTGTAAGACTAGGCAACATGAAAATAAAAACTAATAGACAAATCTTAAGAAAATCAATTTTCTTCATATCGCGCCTAGTTTTACAGACATATAAAATTGAATTTGGTAGATTACAAATTTTGAGTGATTAATATTTTCTTAAGATTTGTTAGTCGCGTTAGATAAACATGATTGCTTACAATGAAAATTTGTAGGCAATCAAGTCTATCTAAACGCTCACAGACAAATCCGAAAAAAAAAATTGATTAGAATTTAGCCCTGATGAATATTCCAATCCTTATAAAAAAGCCTATATATCTCGTTTCTTCATATTTTCCTCAACCTTCTCATGCTAAACCTCTCACCCATTCTCTTTCTCATTTTCCTTCTTATCGCATTAAGTTTGTGGTTTATGAATTCTCTTTTAACTATTATGGAGGGGGGGGGGGGGGAGCGGGCGTGTACAATTATATAATGAACGTGTGTATTTTTAGATTAGTCAACTTCAAATAAAATCTAATACGACTGCAATAAAAAATAAATAGTGTAAAAGAACAATTGTGTAAATGTTTGAATAACAGGGGAGCTTAATATCACAATTCAAGAAAATGTGTTTACCTTCACGCTACAATTACTGAAGATAGGTGGTGTCGGCATCTTTAGATGTGAAATGTAAAGAAAGTGGCGTCGGTATCTTTGGACTATTGCGTATTAGCGTTGTTTATTCCTAAAGGCACATATTGTTGTTACTTTCAAACGTCATTCGTTCCTTCATCAACTTTAATCACACAATCAACTAGGTGTTTTTGTTTTTCTGCATCATGAGCAGTAATAAATTTTATTAATATTAGAGATTTTATTACTTTCTTTACCAAATATTTTAATATAAACTGATTTAATTAAACATAAATAAATTTAAAAATGGTATTGTTTATTTTAAATTGTATTTAAGAATGCATGTGTATATATTTAAAATGATAATCTTAGATAGATTTTTTACTTTTTTCTTTTGGTTAAATATATTAATTTAACTTGCAGAAAATTAATAAAAATTCATATAACACTTATATAATGACAAAAATTAAAACTAAAAATATTAATAAAATTTGTAGATATTTCTAAGAAACTAATGATTTTATAAAGTTTATAATTTTATAAAAAAAATTGTAGAAAATTTAGTAATAAAAAATTTCATAATTATAAAAATATAATTAAATAATATTTTAAACTTTGTAATATCATATTTGAATATATTTGTATGATTATTGTTGACAAAAAAATGAGTTTTTACCATATTCTAATAAAATTAATAAAAATATAAATTAACATTAAATAAAATGTATGTATTATTATCATATTCTAAAATGTTTATAAAAAAAATCAACAATTAATTTAATTATCTATGTTATATTTAACCATAAATCATATAATCAATTTTTAGACATGTCACATTTATTTTATAAAAGTGATTCTACAGATTACATATGGCAAATCAGTTGTCAAATGATATCTAAGAAATCTTATAAAGTTTCGCTATCAAAACACTCCAGGAATACATTAGTTGCGATTCTAGTTTCTTTAAAGACATAATTTATTTTGTTTTTTGGTCAGCGAAAAGAAAAATCATTTGGATATAGGGAACAAATTGCTTAAATTATAATTAACATCAAAATATCACAAAGAAATTGCTTGATGATAAGTTCAAAGTAAAACATGGTTTTATATAATCAATTTGTAATAAAAAATACAGTTTTAGCAATGCATTTAAAACTGATGCAGCTTTACTAAAGACATAACATTAAAAGATTTAGACTGTAGCAATTGAGTACAAAGAAATGCAAAGACCTGACCTAATTACTTAAATATTTTAACAGTTCATTTCTTTTTATTTGTTATGGCTTGCGAGACATGCTATTTGGCTTAGATGCGTAAGGGATAAACTCCAAAACTACTTTTTCGCAAGTAGTCAAATTACAAAAGATAAAAGGTTAGAAATGAAAGAAAAGCAGTTGATACGCTGAGTTATAAAATGAAAGATTATAATATAATGAAAATTTTAGTCATGATGTAATAATTACACCAACCATACGTGTATGACATTCACAGTTTCACGCACACATCAACCTCCTATTTAAACCCAAACAGATACCTCATCAACCAAAAACAAAAAACCACACACTAGTCATTTAAAGACAAAATGGCGTTTGCGATATCAAACCGAAACGCAGTCGCGTTTCTTGTGACGCTACTTTTAGTTTCCGTCACACCATCTTCGTCCACACTACAACAAGATTTCATACATTGCCTCGTCGACAACTCCGACATGGCGTTCCCTATAAGGGCGTCGTTTTTCTCACCCGACCAAAACGCTACTTTGTTTAAAGAAGAGCTTGAATCGTCGGCACAAAATCTCCGTTACTTGACGCCGTCAAACCCGAAGCCTGTGTTCATATTCGAGCCTTTGTACGAGACACACGTCCAAGCAGCCGTCGTGTGTGCCAAGAAGCTCCAGCTTCACATGCGCCTACGTAGCGGTGGCCACGACTACGAAGGGCTTTCGTTCGTCGCTGAGAACGTAACGCCTTTTGTGATCGTTGATCTATCGAAGCTTCGACAGATCGACGTCGATTTGGACAGTAACAGCGCGTGGGCTCACGCGGGTGCCACTGTCGGAGAGGTTTATTACAGGTAACGCTTACGCATGTATTGTTTTTGTACTATTGGACCCATGCATGAGTTCTTTATAGGCAAGCATTTTTTTTATAAGAAAGAAAAACTTAAGCGTAACACCAAAAACTGATTTTGGGATAACAAAAAAGAGGGATGTAGTATTACAAGTGTAGAAGTTCATTACCAAACAAGATATTTCTTTTTTGATAATATTATTGATTTATTTGGGTAGAACGTCGCGTAATATTTTGACTGCAAATAGTAACCGAAGCTTGACTTTTTCCAGGCAACAAAAATTATTTTATAGGCAAATAAAATAGCTACTTTGTTCTTTGGCATTACCTATTTGCCATGTGGGAAAAATATTTTGTTTGCTAACTTTGTTTTAGTAGATTCTTTAGAAACGTCAGTTGGAGGACTACTTGTTTTTTTTAATTCCCTGCTTTTGTTACAAATCATTGTTATTAGATCAAACTTCAATTTTTTATTCGAAGATGCTTTGTTTAAAATCCATTACAATGATTTGATCCGCTAGGTTTTGCTTTTTCTTTTTATATAATAAACTAAAAATGCGATTTTAACCTAAATTATTGCCTGTGTCTATATATAATTAATTTACATTAACTCAAATGAAAAATACCTAGATAGAGATCATATGATCGAGTCATATTTGAGAAATAAACTAATATTACATGCATGGTTTAGGGTTTAAATTTATATGGATTCTGTTCAGAAACTCTTGATTAATTTTTTTTTTTGTTACAGCTCCTGATTAAAAAATGTATTTATTAAAAAAATTTAAAAATCTAATTTGCCTATTTGTTTATTTTTGGATTTTCGTGGTCAGAGAGTTACGAAAACTGGTTTTCCTTTTATTCAACCAAGTGTTAGACCCAAACCAAAGTGAAAGAAAACCTAACTCGGTTTGGCTTTAGTCAATGACTTAACTAATCGATTTTCTAACTTCTCGGTTTAATTAGGATCCATGAGAAAAGCCAAACCCATGGTTTTCCCGCGGGATTATGCTCCAGCCTTGGCATAGGCGGCCACTTAGTCGGCGGAGCGTACGGTTCCATGATGCGTAAGTTCGGTCTCGGCGCCGACAACGTCCTCGACGCGAGAATCATCGACGCAAACGGCAAGATCCTTGATCGTGCAGCGATGGGAGAGGACGTCTTCTGGGCTATTCGCGGCGCTGGAGGCGGAAGCTTCGGCGTGATCCTTGCATGGAAGATCAAGCTCGTTCCTGTTCCAGCTACTGTGACGGTGTTCACAGTCACGAAGACGCTTGAGCAAGATGGGACAAGAGTTTTGTACAAATGGCAACAAGTTGCGGACAAACTTGATGAGGATCTTTTCATTCGTGTGATTATTCAGCCAGCGGGCAAAACCACCAAAACCGGAAACCGTACTATCTCTACTTCGTACCAAGGACAGTTTCTTGGTGACTCAAACCGGCTAATGCAGGTAAACTGGGGTTGAATTCATTAAGGTTATGATACTAGGTAGCCGTGGGATTATTACCCAAATCAGCTAAACCGAACCAAAATCTCCGGTTTATGATTTGGATCCAGTTATGAATTCATTAAGCTTTTAAAGTATTTGGGTTATCGGTTTGGTTTGGTAGTTGGCTAGCTCAGTTTTCATTTAGAAAAATAACAATCCTAGATCAAACTAACCAAATTAACCAAAAACTGAACTAAACCCAATCTAACCGAATAATACAAGTTTTTAACAAGTTTAAACCAAAATCTAACAGAAACTAAGTGCATGTTTATCAACAAAACCCACTTAAAGGTTCTTAGCCACTAATGGTGGAGTCTATGGTGACCAGATCTTTTAATATGATCTCTCCACCTCTCCTTTTACCCATTCCTGTATGACACGTGGATTAAAAGTCGTGGCTTACTCCTATTAATTAAGCTATGTATTTTTTGTATTTTCTTCTGTTACTTTAATTTTTTAATCCTATTTAACCTAAGATATGCTGCTAAGAATCACCTATAAACGTGCTCTAAGTGTATCTATTCAATTCGGTAAAATTCGAAAACCAAAATTAACCAAAAACTGAATTGAAATTTTCAGTTCTACTCAGTTAGATTTTGAATAAACCGAATTAACCAAAACTCAAACTACCGAATCGATTAATTAAATCAAATAAACCGAAACCGCATGCCTATGTCCACGTTTAAACTCCCAAAGTATGATTTTTGTTCGCCTTTTTTAGTTCTTGCAACACAAGTAATAAACTTTATAATTTGACAATTTAAACCCTATTTGTTTCAACAGGTGATGCAGAAGAGTTTCCCTGAGCTAGGACTAACCAACAAAGACTGCATCGAAATGAGCTGGATCAAATCAGTAATGTACATAGCCGGCTTCCCAAACAGCGCAGCACCAGAAGCTCTACTCGACGGAAAATCACTCTTCAAGAACCACTTCAAGGCCAAATCAGACTTTGTCGAAGAGCCAATCCCCGTAGAAGGCTTAGAAGGACTATGGAAGAAGCTTCTAAAAGAGGACTCACCGTTAACAATATGGAACCCTTACGGTGGCATGATGTCGAGGATCTCTGAGTCAGAGACACCATTCCCTCACAGGAACGGGACGTTGTTCAAGATTCAGTGGCTATCTACGTGGTCAGATGGGAAGGCCAGTGAGGCGAGGCATATGGAGTGGATAAGGGATATGTATAGTTACATGGAGCAGTTTGCGTCGAAGAAGCCGAGACGTGCGTATGTGAATTACAGGGATCTTGATTTGGGGGTGAATGAGGGAGAGGGTGATGCTAGAGAGTGGGGGGTAAAGTATTTTAAGGGGAATTTTGAGAGGTTGGTTAAGATTAAGGGTGAGTTTGATCCTGAGAATTTCTTCAGGCATGAGCAGAGTATTCCGACAAAGATTGGTTGATGGAGTTGGAAGTCGTTGACTTTTAAAGTTCAGTAAAATAAAATAAAAATGATTATATAGAAATGTTGTGGCTTTGGGTTTTGGCGTTGAATGTATTTGTGGTTTTTTTTGTCTTGTTATATTTTACTTATGGTGATCTGGTTTGGCTTTGTTTGAGAATTAACTTTTGTTTTTGAATTAATATAATGTATGCTTAAGATTCTGAATTCAAACCTTCTAAATTTCGTCAATGGGTTAAGGATTTAAAAAGAAGACGCATTGGCTTATTTAACAGAAACTTATCATACATACATCTGCATCCCAGAGTCAAAAGACATGTGCCTGAAGAATCAAACAGTAAGCCATACCCAAAAATTTACTGCTTTTGATCACTTTTTTTGAGCTAAGGAATCATCTAACAACAGAGGTTTTGTAAAAACTCGGTTGTGAAAGCTCGCTGTTCGTCGCTCAACAAAGAGAACCACTTTGTGACCAGATTACCTGAAGCAGATAAGCTTTGATTGCCACAACCAGGAAGCATGGTGGTTTTGCCTTGAAAGACAGTTGAAAAATCCAGCTCAAGCGTCTTCAGGAGGGAGCACACAGTTGTTACCTGGACTGCAAAACCAGCTTTTAGTGTCGTGTCACACCGCAGAAATGCTGACAGTTTCTCCCTCAAGTTTGAGATTCCTTCGTTTTCATAGCCACCAGCATCCACTCCAATACTGCAAATTTCAAAGAGAGAAAGGAGAGTTGGATAACATTATATCAGATTGGTCCTTCTGCATAAAGAGACAAACTAATAAACATTACCTGCAAAGCTGCCCAAGAAGAGAGACGATTGCAACAGCAAGGTTCATTGACAATGGCGTTCCCAGCATCTTAAGCAGTGGAGCAACAATGTTCTCACTAGTCCAATCCCATTCCTGCATTTATACATACGATCAAATTGGTACAATAGAGAATCAGTAAAACATTGCGTCAAGGTTAAAAAATACTTAAAACATACCGTGTAACAACCAATAAGCTCCACCAATGACAGAATGTCACATAAAGTAACACTTCGATCCCTGGCCAATACCAACTGGAAATTTTTGTGTTCCGGCCTAAACTCGGTCAAACTCTGATGCAAAGTGTTCGACTGAGAAAACTCCTTAACAATTTCCATGAGCATCGATGCCATATCCTCCAGCGAGGATGACCTGTCTGAGAACGGACACTTGTTCTTTCCTGGGTGCAACTTAGCATTTCCTTCCACACTACCAAAATGTTTCTCCTCTAGAAACATCAGAATAGATTTCAACACTGCAATTGATACGTCAGAATCACTAGAGGACATCGTTTTCTCACCAGCAATGTGAGCAAAAACGTGAAGAATGGTCAGTGGCACTGAGGTCTTCTGATGACTGTGCTTGTGCAGGATTTCGAAGGAAGCTTCGCGGATGAATTCAATACGGTTCACTGCAATACATATAGCCGCAAAAATAGCACTTCCCGCAACCAAGTGATCAAATAGAGCAATTCTGCTAACGAGAGCTACATTTTCTTCAATCAGAGTGACATGGATGCTTAAATCAGATTCAGTTGTTTCTGAGGATTTAGCAGAATACAACACCCTCTGCTCGGAAAGGAGGTCCTGAAGAAGACTAAGGAGTTCTTCCAAAAATTCAGAAAGAATACCTCCAGCTTCAGTATCAGCCATAGCTACACAATAAAATTCCAAGTCAAATTAAAAGCAGATTGAAATGTTAAGTTTTGAGAAGAAAAAAAAGAAAGGAAAATGGAATCAGGACATACCACCAGCTATATGCTTCGAGAAAGAATCCAGGCAGGAACAAGAATCATCATCCAGAATGTTCCCAATTTTCATCGAGGAAACCGCAGAGAAGTTATGCAGCAGCAAAGAGAGGAACACACATACCCTTTCCCTGAAAAAAGGGCATATATTAGAGCCCAGGCACTAGTTTACTGAAGGAACTGAAGGATGTAAAATATATATAAACATTATGCATTGAAAAAAGAATCAGAGAGCAGAACAACTTACTGTGGCAAAAGGGTTTCTTCCCTTTTCAAAGAGAACAGAATCGCTGGTACTGCCCACTGTGCTCTAGTAACTGATGGGCATTGCTGAATACAATTGTGTGCAGCATGGAAAATTTTGATGACACTGTTCTCGTCTTCCATATTCGAAAACACAACAAAGTATTTAAGAATACGACCATGCAACGTTGTTGACTCACGTGGCATTTTTACTGAAGCATTTTGAGTGTTACCAGGAGCTTCACTAGAATTTATGTTGCCACATAAATCCATGACATTACTACTAGTAACCAAGTCCAGCGCCATAGCATGATTTTTGTCTTCATTCACGACATCATCGACCAAAAAGTCTACCTGGGGAAGATCAGGGGACAAAAGTGATTCTCTTGCCATCTTGTAACATATTTCTTCTTCTGGATTATCCAAATCCAACAACTTCATATAATCTATAGCAACATCCTCCACAAATGATGCTACCGATCCATGTCCTTTAGCAGTGGAGAGGCATATGTGCTTGCGGGACTCAACTGCCTCTGGCATTCTTTTTCTTTTCAGAAATGTCTCATTAGCTACCTCGTGAATATCTTTCTGACGTCTTTGAAGATAGTTTTCAGCCACCAGACAGAGATTTCCTTTTCTCCTGGTATCGATTTTCTGGAACGTACTTGATTTTGTTGGTTGGATATCCGGTTGACCTTCTGCTATTTCCGCTGTAGTAGTAATAGTGAAGTGTTCTGTTCCCTGTGAGGCCAGTAATTGCCTATCAGAAAAAGATTTCTTGCTGGAAAACACTCGAGAAGTCTGTAATTTTCTAGAACCTCCAGTAGGAGACTCCAATTGAGAAATAGTACCTGATACAGGCCCACTCAGACCCTGTTTGGATTTAGCAACTAACTGGGTAGAGAGCTTGCGAGCCTCCTCCTGAGAACCAGAGCTTGCTACTAACCGGCACTTTGCGCCAGGATGATTTTTGCCATTACGGTTCTTATTGGACTCTAGCATCTGCATTCTCATGCGGCCCTCCGCCTGCAAGCAATAAAATAAAACATAAAAGGATTAGTAAGGAATTAAAATAAGTACAAATTAAATTTTCTCGCCTTCAACAGACTATAGCCTAAATACTAGTACTCAGATAACTTCAACTGAACTAAGTTGAGATTGTTCCAGCCACACGTATATAGACAACGTTTTCTTGTTTAATTACCATGTCAATCGAAAGCGATCCATCATGTAACCTATTGTCAGTTAACAAAGAAATTTTCAAATATCAAAACATATTTACGGTCACTAAGCCAATTTTCAAATTAGGATGAGAAGGAAGTATAGAGTAAGTAAACAAACCTTTGCAAAACCAGCTGTACCTTCAACGTCTCCTGAAAAATACTCACCCAGTAGACTCATGCGATTTGTGAGGCTACCAAACTTAAGTTTTAACTCACCTATCTCTTCGGCCTGAAATTCCCTTAGAATTCTTTCATACTCGGCCACTCTTTCGGAGTGTTTTGCACATTTTCTCTCAAACTTCAGCTCTTTCTTCAAAAGCCTCAGTTTAGCCTTATCCAGATCTCTGGCGTTATGAGGAGAAACTGAGTGAGTCTCAGCGGACTTCTTTTGGGAGAGTGAAAGCTCATGCACCTGTTTTTTCAAACCCTCAGTCACTAAATGCGACTCTTGCAACTGCTGAGACAGATCATCAACACGAGATTTCCAGTCCATGGCTGATTTTTGATTCATCTCAAGGAGCCTTATCTGTTCTTCCAGTTTTGCCGAGTTTTCAGCGAACTTTACTTTGCTGCTAGCGCTCTGCAATTCTGCCTCTTTCTTAAGCTCTTCATTTCTAGTCCTAATGATTTCGAACTTCTTAGACAAGCCTTCTGCCAGCTTCATCTGTTCCTTAGCTTTTGCACTCTCCATATCTGCACGTTTTCTCTCTTTCAAAGTCTTTTGTTTTTCAGATTCAAGCTGCTTTTTTACAGCCTCAAGATTGGAAGTCAAAGTAAGCAGATCAGAACTAGTCTTATGAGCTGTAGTTCTCAACACCTCCAACGAGGAAAGATACTGATCAGCTTTCTTTTTCTCTGATTCTGCCTTCTTCCTCTCTGACTCTGTCTCTTGCCTCTGGCTTGCAAGAAGATTTTTAACCAGACTTATTTCCTTTTCCACTTTAGAATCGTGTGGCTTCATATCCTTATATTTTACCAGCAGAGCCTTTGTCTTGTTCAGTTCTTTACAAATCTGTTCCTTCTCTTCTTCAGAATTATCTGCCCGTAACGTTTCTATCTTAAGGAGGTTCTTAAGTTCACTGATCTCCTTTTCTCCGCCAGATTTTTGATCCTGAAGAATTTTTATTCCTTCATTCTTTTCTTGATGGTTCCGCTCCAATTTTTGTTGCAAAGACAATATCTCAGACTTCAAATCGAAGATCTCCTTTTCTAAAGATACGTTAACCACTGAGACATTTTGATTAGTGTTCGTGTTATCCACCATCTCCCCAAGTTCTGTAAGATTTAGATAGAAAGCAAGTAGTGATTAGTCAAAAATACATAACAAGATTGATAATTATAGTAATAAAACCATCTTTCCACCCAATTCACACAGCCAAGACTCAAAGGATATAGAGCATATCACTAATATCTCAAGTTAGACGATTAAAACCGCCATAGACTATCATCATTTGGGAAGAATTAATCAATTTAAATTCAAGTGGCATACAACGATAATCCAGTCTAAATGTTTATGGTTAATCATTCAGAAACAGAAGCACAACAAAATAAAAAGCAACAAGCTAACCTCCTTCACTAGTAATGCTTTCGTTTACCAATAACTACCAACTAACACCGATCAAAAGTCTCTTCTAAGTGCCAAAATCAATACGAAGATAAGTAGAGAAGAGTATACACTTACTTTTCCGGAGATTAGTTTTCTCATCATTAACGATTCCCATGGCCTTCTGGAGGATTTCTATCGATGCTTTACAAGCATCACGCCTATTCTTCATGCCTAGGTACTTCCGTTGCCACTAAAATACAGCCAAAAGAGGATTTGTTTAAGAAAATCACTAAAACACCATGAAAATAATATACTATTTGGAGAAAAATACGTACCGCGAGGCAGCAAGGGCTCCCTGAAGCGAGCTCATGTGGCGGATCATTAACCGCCATAGCAGGAGATTCCTCCGATTCTGGAAACTCGTCGCCAGGCGGAGCGATTAGAGAAAGCTATTAGAAAACGAAATTCAAATACCTAAGACTGTATAGTTCGAGAAGAAGGTAGGGAAAAACCGCCAGCGATTGGATCTTGACGCGGGTCGGTGAGCGAGTGTTGGTTTTATGTCTATCTTTTAAACAGGCCCAGGCCCAGCCCAATTAATTTCTGTTTTTTCTTTTAAGTTTATTTCTATTTCGTTTTCTTTTCAAAGAGATTAACAGAGTAAGCATCAGCGCTTGAACACTCTCTACACAAATTATATGTTATCTTACTGCACATTTAAGTCAAAAGATTGTGTTCAAATGTTAGTTAGTTAGTTAGGCATCCAACACATTTTTCATGAGGAAAAAAAAGTTGATGAGTATCATACAAAAGATATAAGACCAAAAGATACATTACACGTTAGTAGGTGTTCTTGAATGCTTTCGCTGAGAAACACACCAAAACTATTAAAAATAGGATGTGAAGAAGCATTTGATTTACAAAGACAGTGGGTCCAAACGAAACCTCAGACAAACATCTCAAAACTCGTGAGGGATGATTAACAATTTAAGGTTTTAACTGTATTGCAAATATCCTTTTTTGTTTTGCATCTTAGTACAACTATTGCTTTCCTTTGGGGGCTTTTGTGGTGGGAAGTGTCCCAAACACTATGTCCCATAGTGACGATGTTATACCAAATCCCTTGTCTTGGATCCTGAAGTGATGGTTCAAATGGTATTTCTGCAGGAATCATATGTGTGATTAGTTAAGTCTTGGGACTGGGATACAAAAGTGAAGAAACATAGACCGAGGTTTAAAAGACTTGGCCATGTTTTACCTTGAGGTTTTTCGTCACTGCTTTGGTTGGTTGGGCATGGTGAAGGTAGTAGTGAGTGACATCGTACATCACGTACCCGAGCATGCCGCCTCCAAACAACGCTGGTGTGACTGAAGGAGTTGTGAATAGCTTCACAAGGTTCCAGAACTGGGACACAAGAAAAGAAGACGATGTTATGGTTTATTTCTGAAAACAGAAATAATGGTGTTGACAGTGATCAAATGCTTACAGGAAAGCATAAAATCGCTGTTGCAGTAGGGGGAAAGACGAGTCTAAGGTGGTCCATTGGGTGCTTGTGATGGCATCCGTGGAGAAGATAGTGTGCCGTGTTTCCCCTGAAATGGTTCCACAGTAACATTAGCATCTGACAGGAATCAAATGTAACACACAGAGAAAGAAAAGAGAGAGTGTGTGTGCGAACCAGTAACTCTTCGTCTTTATGTGGAAAAGGAAACGGTGGAGAGTGTATTCAATAAACGTCCAGATAAATATTCCCAAGGCTATCAATGGGACGATTTCTGGAAGTGAAAGGCCCCTGCTTACTGACATGGAGATGCACCAGAGTGAAACTGGCAACCAAATTACAGGAACCACCCACCATCTTGTAAGGGTCAAGAACTGTTCCATTGCAAGTGTGTCAGAGAATGGAGATCAGAGGCTTATTGACATTGCCTATGGAGAACTGAAGAAAGGAGACAGAAATTTATATACCTCCCAAAAGTCACTCTTGAAAAACCGAGGGCCTTCCTTTGACACTATGGGTTGGTGAACCCATTCCTCATAATCATCACCAAGATGACCAACCTGTATAACATTCAAAGCAATGACAAGAAGGATGACATAACTTTAATCACTGCTAATAGTTACGAGAACAAAAAAATCTTGGGTGATTAGAGGCAACGTTGACACAAAATTAATTACATCTATAGCAAAACAGTAGTTACCTGAAATACAAGGGGCTTATTAAGATCCACAGTGAAACCCTGAGCAACCATTGTGCAGACCTTTTACTGAACTGAAAAAGACATTGAGAAAAAAAAAGACTATCAGGAAAAAGACAGCCATAGTCCAACGCTCTAACGATAGATACTGTAATTCTTTCACAGAGGAACGCATGGTGACGTCATGAAACACAATGATGTCAGCTTCTTCAACAGGCCAAACACATTAATAATGTACAAAATTCTCTTCACTATGATTCCTCTAATGCATCAGTTCTTAACAAAAGCATTGGTCTATTGTATTGTTAAGATATAGTACTTTATTGTTCTTGAATATGATTATCCTAATCACGTATAAAATTATACTACTTGGCTAAATTGGCCCCACGACAAAGCCATAAAAAATATCAAATCCTAGCAGAAAAGCAAGTTTTAGTTAAAAAACTTAAAATCAAACAACTAAATATTTTAAAAATAACAAGATACGATACAGCTTAGATGTGCTTGTCACTCATTCTCTTTTACAAGGACCCCACCAAGCATCAAATATATACAAGCAATTATAGGCAAGTCACAAGTTTTTTTTTTGTTCACTAGGCAAGTCACAAGTTAACATCAAATAAACAAAAAACAAACTAGCTGCCACGTTCAAAACACCAGCTGATCTGGGAAACTAAATCCAAAATATTCTTAACCTACAACAACACATTGGAGAAAACTTTGGGAACTCTATAGCGTAACCGAAGTTCTTCCCACTGAAAGCACATTAACGTGTGTGTACCTATTAATATTATATAATATACACAACCCCTTCCTTCTAGCAAATACGTCCAAAAGAATTGAGCTAAATTAGCCTTCAGCAATGCATAATCAAGATTTGATAATATTCCGATCAAATACAGTTAACACCAAATCAAAAGCTATACAAAACTCCATGGCAATCTCAATGTTCCAGAAAACGAAATCTATAAATCGAAAATACAGATTCAAAACCACAAAGCGACGACGACGAACGAGAGAGAGAGTATAAGAAACGGACCTAATTGAGAATGCCGGATCTCAGCGACAGCCGTCGGCGAGACGAGAGAGAATCGCCGGAGATTGTTTTTGATTCTCTCTGGTTTTGCGTTTGGGCCTTTGGGGGAGAGTGATTGTGTGTTTCGGGAGGGTGGTGATTTATATCTTGTAGAGGAGGTGGATGGAATCTGGGCCGTTGGTTTTGGAGAGAGAGGCCTTAGATCTCGGAGAGCCAACGAATCTTTGAATTCAAAAATCAAAAACCAACGGCTGTGCCAGGTTGTTTCTCTTTTGGCTTATTTTCATTTCGTATTAGCTGTGAAACGCTCATATGCTTATATGATTCCAAAAAATTGCACGTTGTATACAAACCAGTTACAGTTTTTTCGATTTTTTAATCTATTTTTTCGATCTTTTTTTGGTAACAGAAGAGATTCACATTCATTTTTACAGTACAAGAACTAGGAAGCTACTCTTCATTGACGAACAAATGTTTTTCTGGTCAAATGATTTAATTTTCACCAATTTTCCCATATTTATTTCATTTTTAGTTGGGGCTCACGTGACCTTCGTTTAACCCACTTGTTTGGTAACTCGCTAGATCCGTCTCTCGACCACCAGACTCACAACTAGGAATGGTATAGCTATAACATTTCAATAAGTTTAATATCAAAGCAAATTTAGGGTCTTTTTGTAATTATAAAAAATCAATCCCAAAATGCAAAGATGATTAAATTACAAGGACTGTATAAGTAAATAAAAGAAACAAGGGGTACTTCCGTAAATAGCAACAGATATCAGTTATAAGGGTTTGGTATCTTTCTCTTCCCCGCCTCCTCTTCCCACTCGGCACAATCTGTTTTCGCAAAGGTGAATCAATCAGCTCATTTCAATTACTAAACATTCCTTAACATTTGTGTTTAGTGTATTCATGGGTTTTTTCTGTTGCCAAAAGCTATAAACCAATGGAGATTTCATGTTTCTATTTCAATGGTTTAGGAAAGTGGAAACATTTTCTTTAGTGGAAATTCGAATTCATTTTTCTTTCAGATTGTGTCTATAGTGAAATCAATTGAGTGATTCTCGTGCTTTGATTGTAAGTTGATGTGTGAAGTTGAGAAAGTTTCATATCTTTCCATGTTTACTGCATACGTCTTTGTCCTATGTTTTGAGTCTTGATTTCACTCTAGTGTGTCTTAATCTTGTGTAGGTGCAATAAAGATAACTCTTTGAAGTAGTAGCAGAACCAGTTACATAAGAGTATGGGAGCAGCAGAGGCTCTAACTGATCCATCAAGCCCATATGATCTCGGCAACAACACTGATTTGTCTGACACGGAGTCGTTTCATACCGTGAGAAACGCCCTTTTATCTGTCCAGAATGTGTGTGTTGCTTTCTTCTCTCTCTCTCCTCTGTTTTCTGTTTATGCTTTCTGACTCTAGTTTATTCGTTTTGTTTACATATACCAGGGGGAATCAGACCTTTACGATCAGCTTGTTCAATCTACGCAGATCAGCAAAGGATCTGATCATGCTGTGTGGGCAGACCTTGAGGTATGCCCTTGTTTCTTTGTAAGACTAATTAATCAATTCTTTTTCTTTTTAGATTCCTTTTTTCGCTTAAGTGTTTTCTGTTGTTTTGCAGACTATCTTGAACGCTTTATCATGCTCTGTAGCTTACATTGATATCATTCACCATCGAAAGCTTCTTTCTTCCGTAAGTTTCTATTGCTTGAGCTTTTGCTGTTACTTGCTTCTTAATTAAACTAGCTTCTAATTATTATGTTTACATTACAGGTTTTTGGAATGTCACTGTGGGATCTCAAACCTCATGTTATGGATGCGTTGGTGGGCCTACTCATATCACTGGTACACTACTCAAGCAGTTACCTTCATGTTTTACTATTATTTAATCTGCTGTAGGAGCTAAACATTTGTTTTTTTGTCTTGTTTTCTTTTTCATTACAGGCTGCTACTAGTGGAAGGTATCTGGACTCTTGTCTGAATATGCTCATAGGCCACTTCGTTCCACCGCGTTGGGTGATTGATAGACTCTCGCAATCCCGTGTAATCAAACAAAAGGGAGACGTTCTTACTCGGGTTCATGGAGCCCTTCTGAATATCTCTCTTTTGGTTCCTCTTACACCCTCGAGATTATTGCCCATGCTCTCCCAGCAAATGCCCAAAATTAACAAAAAGGACAATGTGAGTCTTTTCTCTTTGGTATTTTTTTTTTATGGAAAGCTCATGATGGCGTTAAACTTTGTAGTAACTATTGTATCGTCTTCTAGGTGGTACTGATGTATGTGGAGAATTTATTCAAGTTGGAGAGCAGCCCAATAGGGCAAGTTGGTGGCAGCATGATTTTTATGATGGTGATGGAGAGGTTGAGAGATTTGGATGTAAGTACAGATTATGTTTTATACAAATGACGCCATTAAGTAACTTGGTTAATGATTGATATACTGGTGTTATCCTTTTAGTTGGATATTGATTGGGATCATATTCTACAAGATGACTCTAGTAGAGGCATGTTTGATATGGAACTTGAAGATGTTGTTGAAGACACTATGAATGAAGGAGAAGAGGTAGGCTTAGTGTTTGTAATATTTTGGAATCATCAAAGTTGCTCTTTCCTATTGCTGAAATATGACAGTTTGGAATTTGATATATCTATTGCAGCTTCCAGTGGGATCTGTAAATCGGAATACGTCAGGTGGAAAAATAGTTTTTGAGTCGTTGGACAAATTGATGGTCATATCTTTTGATCATCTTGAATCATGTAAACTTGATGGTCGTTTGGATCAGGTATGACACCAAATAAATGACTCATTGACATATATTTGGTTTTAGTTCTCATGAATCTTCTTTGCTGATCTGGTTTTAATGATTTGACATAGGTGTTTGAAAAGCTCTTTGGGTCATTTGAGAGTTTCATTCTAAATACATACAAATCAAAAGTGTCGCAGGTAGGCCACATAGCTATATCACTTCTACATATTTCCTGACCATTATTCGCAACTCTAGACTTTAGCAACTCTGGTTCACGGTCAACAGGATAAGTCTCATGTTTAGACTCACGTTTGCTTTCATCTGCAGTTTCTGATGTTCTATGCATGTTCACTGGATCCTGAAAATTGTGGTGTGAAATTTGCGACTAAACTGATGGACATTTTTCTCTCCAGCAACAAGCCTCGGCCTACTAGGCAAGTTTCACATCCTCCTCTATGCTCAAACTTTTCTCATAATTCTATTGTTTTAATGACAACTTGGGTGTGATTTTGTTTCTCTCTTTTTACAACAGGATGAGTGCGGTTGCTTATCTAGCTAGCTACTTGGCTCGTGGAAAGTTTTTGCCTATTTCCTATGTGGCTGCCATGTTAAAAAGGTAACGTTTGATCTGACTGAAGCTTCAGTTTGTTGCAACATTGTTTCTGTCATGTCTGATGTGTTAAAATTGTTAGGTTGGTAGATGAGTGTGCGGATTACTGTAGAACTTGCAATGATCATATTAGACCTGAAGCACATCAGATTTTCTACTCCGGATGCCAGGTAACAAAATTTCACGTTCAAAATGTTGACTTCTCATCCTCTCCAATATCATTTTGCAATTGTTTAAGAGCATTTGGTTCTGTTCTGTGAACACAGGCGATCATGTATGTGCTCTGCTTCCGGATGAGATCCATCCTAGATGTTCCTCTCTTTCGGTCCCAGCTTATACCATTGGAGTCAATTTTAATGCACAAACTAAACCCATTGATGGTGAGCTACATACTCTGATCCCATCTGGTTTTTCATCGAAGCTCAACTGTTATTTGGAACTGCTCCAAAGTATCAAATGCATAATAAGCTTTGCAACCAATTATGTTTTGATAATAGGTATGCCTTCCATCAGTAGTTGCAGAGTTCCTTAAACAAGCTAAAGCAGGTGGCATGTTCGTAGTCTCAGACGCCTTCATTTTCGATGACTTACTTGAGTCTGAGCTTTCCCGAGCTTTTGGCGGGCCTGAGAGGCTTGATACATTCTTCCCCTTCGACTCTTGCTTGCTCAAAAGCTCTAACAGGTTCTCACTATCTTTGATCACTTCCGCTAATTGTTATCTTAAATGGTGGTTCGTGTGTTTTTACTCTGTTTTTGTTGTTGTCTTGGCTGATCTTAAAGCTATATCTCCCCGAATTTCATCTACTGGTCTATGGTGAGACCGACTTATGAAGAAGATGATGATGATGATGAGGATGATGCTGAGATAATTGTGAACGGGGATGAGGAGAGTGATGAAGAGGAAGAGGGTGGTCTTGATTACGACATGAACAAGATGTCCATAACACCTAAGCACTCCTTCAAGAACAAGATGGAAAGAGACAGACTTCTGAAAATGCCTTCCATGATTAGACCTTCCATTAGTCCTCCTGAATCCTTTTGAGTTTTTTTTTTTATTTTGGGTTACGCATTTTTGTAGAAAGTGTTCGACTCAGAACTTTCTAATTTATGGAATCAATGTTTGTTTGTTTTTAATGCGTATAATTGAATTAGAGAAAAGAGTACAATAAAAAAACATAGAACACAAAAGAGGTTAAAAAACCAAAAACATAAGTAAGCACACATTATAAAGTTAAAACTCTGATATAAAAGTGGAGTCTTAAAGAGTTTGAAGTGCCTTCACCACATTGCTCATGTCTGGTCTTAACTCTGCCTCAATTTTCAAGCAGGATGCAGCCATCACAGCCAACTGAACATTATACATCACACCAACTATCATTTCTTTTCTTTGCTAAAATCGGATATTGGTTGTCGTTACTTTGTTTCTAATCTATGAGATTAATATTTTTTACAGGTATTATTTCAGATATTAGTAGTCTTCTAAGTTACACCAAAGTTGTTGATGCTTATATGAAATAATGAAAGGAAAACTATGAGATTAATACCTGTATAACAGCTTTGCGAGGGTACTCTCCGAGTAATCTTGGATCAACGCATTCATTCACCTTGTCTTTGTTTAGTTTAGGAGTTGCCTAACACAACACACAAATATATATATATATATATATATATATATATATATATATATATATATATATATATATATATATATATATATATATACTAGGGTCGGTCCGCGCTACGCGCGGAATGTAGTATATTTTTTTTATTTGAGATACATTATTTTTTGGTAAGTAATTTTTATTAGTTGGTTTGCATTTAGATGTAATGCTTGCACTTTTGATGTACTGGAATTTAGTTTTTTTTTTTTGAAACATAAACAAATTAACATATTTTTTTGAAACATCTAGTATCCCCTCTAAAGGGGTTATAGTTACGTGTTATATCTCTGCAATCATGTGATTAATTTGGTAGCAATTTTTTGGTTTTTATTTTTTGTATATTAACATAAACCTATTTTTTTTGTCAAAAAAAAATAACATAAACCTATATTTTGTGTATATTAACTAATTGTTTTGTCCTATGATCTTACATATAATAGAGTACATTTTCTCTTCTAGTGAAGAACAAACAAAGATGCAAATTCAATTATATATCTTTTTTTCCTATGCTTCCTACTCCTAACAAAAATCTTGCATATAATAGAATTCATTCTCTCTTCTACTAAAGAACAAACTCGATTATATATCTTGATGTTCTTTTTAAAAAAAAATCTAACAAAAATATTTAAGCTTCTCTAACACATTGACCAAAAAACATATCTTAAGTCACTCAAAAATCACATTTTTAATACTTGGCCTGAAACCACTAAAGTAATCACGAATTGTAGAGTAATGGATTCTATGTGTTGCTTCCCCTGCAAACATGACTTGAAAGCTCATGACCCTTGGCTTCATCATGATAATTGACCTGGCTGAAACTTCTTATAGTGCATCTGGAGCAAGAAACATAGCACCAGCCTTTATCCATATTATACCCGGTGACCTTCCTGGTGCAAACAAATTCAAGGGCCTAAAATTTAAATTAACAGAATCATAATACAGACCTTCAAAACAGCAAAATACAGTAGTACTAAAGAAGATTGAGACTTTCAAAACAGCAAAATACAGTAGTACTAAAGAAGATTGTGCAGTTTGAGGCTGAGCAGTGATGATATACTCGGTTAGTTCAGATATGGCCGGAGGCTCAACATATGATAGCATGTTCCCAGTGTGATCTATAATGATGGACAGTAACACGCGATAGCATGTTCTGGATAAGTAATTGGACAAATCGAATGTGGACGTAAAGACGTAAGAACTAATAAATACATACTTTTATAAGTAGGTTTCTCCTGCTTTAGAAATATATGTAGAACGTGTTAATATAGCAGTAATATAAACTTTGGAAAGTGTTCCAAGAAGCATTAGGGTGGATCTCAACTAACCAATATAGGTAGAACGTGACAAATTACCTCCTACGATTTTTGGATTTATACTTGTTGCTACAACAACTCTTGGATCACCCTTAAAGCCGTCCAGGTGGCTATGAAATGTCACAGATTGTGACACACTTAACGTCACGAACACATCACTGCCACGGGAAAAAAAGTGTTAGTAATCCCCAACACATATTGTCTAAAACGTTGTTAACACATATTCTGAAAATGGTGCTGAGCTCAATATGAGTAGATACTAATTGATTTAATGGTCGCAATCGCATGGTCTTTTCCTTGTGAAGGGTCACTGATACTACTCTTGATAGCATCATAGCAGTGAGCTCACCGATAGTGTCTGCAAAGAATTAATATTTAAAAGCCTTTAATATTACAATGGTGAGCATGGCCGAAACAGAAAGTAAGTGAATCACTTGGAAGCTGGGTATTGGTGTTGGATAGGCCAAGCAGCTCACGTTGATTACGGAACCTCAGGTGTTCTTTAGGAATCTGGATCACCGGTTTGGTTAACACATCGAAAGGGGTTGAACCACTGAACCGTATCAATAAAGGAGAATCTGACAGTCTAAAATTATGATCACACCTTGTGACATCAAAGCTCTATCGCTTAATTGACGGTTAACATTGACGGTGGCTGGCATGAGTGTCGCCAGAAAAAAGATTTAAACCAAATAAACAAATAAACAATCAGGACAATCATGAGCAAAATACTAATGAATATGAATCTATACACCTCATGTATTCAAAAACAAAGATGAACATGATTTTGAAGAACGGAATCACCTTAGCATCCAATAGGAGCATCTTGATAATCATGAGCTCTCCACCGTGTTTGACATTTTTGGCCTTCCAAAACTTGAGTAGCCTCACCTCCATGGTGGATGAACAACCTCTGGACTTGTATTAGCACAAATGATAGATGAGCTAGCCATTATACTAAGAAAAAAAATGGTTTGGAATAGGATTGGTGTAGATGATGTTTATGGGAAGAAGACCATACCTTTTATAGGTGAAGCTTCGCTGCCTTGAAGGGTAAATTGAATGAGAAATTGTGGATGGCGTGGGTGGAAGGACTTAAGTAGACTGTTAATGGCGATGAACCATTTAATCCCGTAACGTATCAGTGGCGATGGATCGGAGACGAAACACTATGAAAGATACCGACACATTGATCCTAAATTTGAGACACACAACCTGCTCGAACGTCTATTGGAGTTTGGCCTAATCTTCCTTCACACTACGAAGAACCCTAGTTTCCATCGTAGAAGATGACTGTTTAGAAAGCCGTCACGTATTAGATTGTTTTGGTCAGCACAAATAATGTGTTTCTAGCCCAAAAATGAATAAAATGTTGAGGCCTATTACATAATTGAAACCAATTAAATCAATCATTGAGGCCCACAAAATAGACACATAATGACATACACAAAACTTGTAATGGACAAACACGTGTAAGATTCTTCTCCTTCTATTTAATGACGTGGCAAGTCAAGGAGAGAGTGAACATTTCTTTATATATATAGATATATATATATATATATATATTACCGACTGAACAATATTTCATTTTTAGGAAATATATTCAGAGTATACAGTCAATCTATTCTTTGATTTTTCCAGCTTGGTTTTGGGTGTTATGATGTAAATAGTAAAATTGGTTTTCTCAAAAGCAGAGAAGACTGCACAAAACAAACATTAATTACCCATCTCACTAGACTTTGTTGTCCACGCGGTAAGCTATGATCAACTGGTTTACGACCTGTAAGGAGCTCCAGCAGAACAACCCCAAAACTGAACACATCGCTCTTTTTGGTCAATATTCCCGTCATTATATACCTGACAACACAACCGAAATGATTCCGCAGTGACAAGAGATGCATTAGTGTCTCAGAGCATTAAGAACCAAAACATTCATTTTTGAACCAAATAAAAAAATAAAATTGTATCCGTATCTAAAAGGGGGCATTACTCTGGAGCTTTATAGTCAGTGGCTCCTAGTCCTCGTCCTAGTCCGCCCGAACAAAATGGGCGGACAGCCATGTCAGGGTCTTGATCAGACAGATCGATATCAGCAATCTTGGCAACATCATCATCAAAAAGTAGTATGTTGCTGGATTTGATGTTACCGTGGATAACCTTAGGGTTTACCTTTTCATGCAAATACTCAAGTCCTTGCGCTGCACCAACAGCGATTTTGACTCTCTGCTGCCACGTCAGAACAGGACCTGGCACTGCTCCTAGGACACCTTTTCGGCCTGCACAAAAGAAAGAGAGGGTAACTGATTAATATATATCCAAAGCAATATGGTTTTGCTTTAATCACTCTCTCACCATGAAGAATATCATGAAGAGATCCATTAGGAGCATACTCATAAACTATAACACGAAGAGGCACATCAACACAATAACCCACAAGTGGAATAACATTGTCGTGTCGCAATATCGAAACAATTGATATCTGTTGAAAACTTTCATTGTATCAGTAACCAAAAAAAAGAAGAAGTGGTGTGATACTTTGTTACCATATATAATACCTTTGAAATAAATTCTTGATATTTACTACTATCGTCAAGTTTCTTGATGGCAGCTGCCTTGCTGCTTTTAAGAACAGCGTAAAACACTCTTCCGTATGAACTCTTACCGATCAAAGCCTTTGAACCAAAGTTATCGGTTATATCTCTAAGTTCATCCGCTGGAATGGCTGCTACAGCAATATGCTGCTGTGTCTGAACAACTACTGACTGATCAGTTCTTTGATGGTGATCAACAGATTTTTTAAGAAAATCAGCACTCCCGCACCATCTAAAACAGCTCATTGCACTCTTCTCTCCCACGACTTAGGTTAACTAAGATAAATTGTTTTGCAAAAGTAAAAGTTTTAATATGGTAAATGAGGTAATAACCAAGAACCATGTGTAAAAACTGAGACATTATGTTCAGCTTAATAATAAAATGAAAGAATCGAAAATCGACAGGAAACAAAACTATCGAATGAAAGTTGTTCCGTAGTTTAAAAATAGGGTTGTTTGTTTTTGACATTTAAGGAAAGTATCAAAAGGGAAGAAGAGAAAGCATTTTACCTATGGTTGGTTACAAGAAACAATTCGACGGTAGAGAGAAAGGGAAATTCTCTGCTAAGCTTCGATACGTTTTACCCTGTAGACGATCGTCAACACTTCTTAAACATTCTTGATGACAGACCATTCTTGGTAAACTTACTTGGGCAAGAGTCTGAACTAGTCAAATACCCAAATTACCCCTTAAATTTATTAGAATTACTGTCAAAATACTCAAGACAGCCTAAATATCTACATTTTTCTTACTTGCTTTGTTTTGAAATCATTCATCCATCTTTGGACCTTGAGTTACTCACTTCGTCACAAGACCATTTTTCTTTTATCTAGCCTAGCTTTTACTTCGGCGTTTCTTTCTTTTATGTATTTACGTGGCATGTGGGTCTGGCCATTTCAACATATATTAGATTCGGACCTGTCCGACAGGCGGGTTTTTAATACTTCAAATGTAACAAATTGACATAAAAAGAAATAAGTAATTAAATGTTATCTATTATTAGTTTTAATTTGTTATTTTTCATAACCTTTTATGAATGTTTTGATATAGTGAATTTTTTGTGCTTTGTTTAAGATGCTATGAGAAGAAACCTTTTATAAAAATGGTTGTTCATATGTTTAGAAAATCTGAAAGAATATATCTTTTTTCAATTATTAGATTTTTTGAACCATACCTAGTGTCTCTTCACTAATAGCATATACATGAATTCACGAGTGTAACAACTTGATTTGGATGCGCCAACCAGTCATGAAAGATTCAACACCATTAATAGCCATCGTTTTTTTTTTCACACGAAAATAAGAAAAAGAATAGTTCGAGAGGAATTGCATTAGAAAACAAAATTCGAGAGGAACAGATTATAGACAATTGTAGGCGACATGTATACTGCTTACAGTTAGAGGCGGCCCTTGGCACACCAATCAAGACTTGCTTCCGATCCACAAATTTATAGAAAAAAATTGGCCACATTCAGATTTATAAGAGTTTTAGTGGTATAGTGGTTTAGAGTTTTTGAATAAATGTGGCTCATTTTTTGTTTGAATCTCCTAACCAGTCTCTTTTTTTCTTCGGCTTCTCGCCACAAAAAAAAAAGTCATCAACGGCTCTGAAGTTACATTTAGTATCATTGGATCATCAAGAAAAATATGTGTAGGTTTGTATCTCCGAACCTAATTCTGAAAAAAAAGATGCATGTACTGTTACCAAGCTTGATTTAAGGGTAGAATATTTTTTCTTAGTTTGTCACTTTATTATGCACTAAGCTTAATCATTTCAGTTCCAGACAATTTACATATCAGAAGTCATGTTTTGTTCTCTTGCGCCCTTTTGTATATAACTTTTTATAAAAATCTTGATTTAATAAGGTTCCTTAAAAGCATTTGATTTTCAGACAGCTTCTGGCTGAAGTTTAGGTTGTTGGCTTATGGCGCTTTAGTTACCGTCTCTCTTTGGACTTTACACGGTTTATGTGAATATTTCAAAGACTTGCAAAACAAAATTTCATTTAGACAAAATCAACATAATTTATAGTGACAAATGTGTTTCCTTCTCGAGTTCTATATGAAGGCAAAATTTGACATAAAGGTAATTGAGTTTTAATTACTAGACGAAGCTTTCATAACTTTAAACAGATATATCCACAGATAATACAAATTTGCTCATTAATCATGTCAAAGTCATAACATGGGATGTTTTCTTTTGAGTAAAATTTCAAAATATGACATAAATATGTATTTTTTTTTTCAAAATCTTATTTAGGTTGTTAACAATACAAAAATACAGAGGTATGTAATCATAATTGTCAAAATAGGGTGAATCTGAAACACAATGAAAAAAACTTGTAATTGTATGATGTAATTGTATTTGAAACATGTCTACAATAATGCTCCATGCAATAGTTTAGTGGCTTGGTCTCTATATATAATATGCTCCATACAATTTAGATCAAATTGAAATTTGTTGTTAAAACTACTGGTAAACCATAAATTTAAACCTTAAATATAAATAACCTATGAAATCCTTACAACTTCCCAAAAAATCATGGACTAATAATAAAAGGAAGAATATGTTTTTCAGAGGAAAATGATAAATGAAAAATATTAACAAGAATACAAGTATTGGAATGTTTCCAAATGTGTTTCAAAAAAAAAGAATGTTTCCAAATGTCAATGTACTGCATCAAAAGTTCTATGTATTGCGAGTTAGCTAGGTCACACACCCATACAATTAAGTGGTATCGTATGTCTCGGTGTACCTGTGTAAGATATATAACTCAAATTATATATAGGGTGAGAATGAAAAAAGAGAGCTAGCAAAGCATAATGCATATATTTTTTCTTCATGGTTGTGAGATCTATATATTATGAAAGGTCTACTGTACTCCTTTAGCTACATGCCACTACCCTTCTTAATAATCAAGCCACCACCACTTTCCTACCATCTGCATCTCTATTTCAAGTTATAGATATTTGAACCCAAAAATAAGATATTTAAGGTTTAAGTAGTGCTCAGATGCAAATTCGCGAGTTTGATATATATGAGAAACCCTGCTCTATTTTTTGATTCTATAATAATATTTAGAGCTAAAATCACTTCATCTTTATTTTATTTTATCCTCTAAAATAAATAATGATATTTTCACCTCTATATTTAGAGGAAAAATAGCATTCCTTTATAATAGAGACATATTTTTTATTTACAAAATGATAATTTAACTTTTTATTTTAACAATTATAACCAATAAATACTTTTAGCGAAATGTATTTTATAAAATATAATCATATTTTTCATTTACATAATAGTTTTAAAGAAATGTTTAGTGTTAATAATATCATAATTTTATGAAATGTTAAAATCAGTTGAGTTAGTTTTCAACTTTCACAAATGAAAGGTATTACTTATAAAATTAAAAGAATATATCAATAATATTCCTGTTTAGAAGCGAAGATAGAAGAATATATTAGACACAAATCCATCTCTATTATAGAGTTTCTCTATTTCAGAAGAAAAAATAAGAGAATATATTGGAGATGCTGTGATGATCGCCATATTTTGCTAGATAGAGCATCAATTTTAGACCACGTGGATCACATTCTGGCTGTCCCATTATATTTGCACATATATTTTATTGTGAAATTGTGTTGCTGCTAATAACGCTTTTCTAACTTAATTTTTTTTTTTTTGTTTCTTATAACCTTTTCATAGTTAAATTGTATAGAGAAAGAGACGTTGATAAAGGGATAAAAATAGAAATTGAACCAACTCGCCATCTCTTCTTACAGTTAATCAGCGATGGAAGTCTATTATTTGGTTAAGATAAGTTTAAGAAATATGTGATGTTTAGTTATTTTGACTAACGAATGCTTATATATGATATGAATATGAACATCTTGTGACTAACGAATCCGCTATTTTATGGAAACGATCATCTTCAACTCTTCTTCATGATTCTTCAAATCCTATTCGATATGACGTAATGGGGAAATTATATTTGTGGGACGTCTTTTATAAGCTCCATTGTTTAACCTCATGGCGAGTGATATCCACAAACTTTAATGCCACTCATAAATCATAATTATTATATGCATATATGTGAATATTATATGATCGATGCTATCTATATATGCATGAGCAGCCTATCAAAGTTGGAGGCTTCTTTTCTATCCATGCCTGACTTTACACCTCTATCATGCCCATGCATGGGTCCCTCCCTCCACCTCTCTCTCATTCCTTAAAACAATAGGAACAGAAGAGAGAGAGATGTGAGAATGAAGCAAAGCAAGAAGAACACAATTGTTACTTGTGGCAAAAATAAGGCTTTTCATTTGACATTTTTTTTGTTAACTTTCATTTCATTCCATAGTGGTATAAAAAGACACTTGTGCTTTTCCTTTCCATCGAGTGTGTGATTTCAATATCATTGCTGCATCAATTTCTCATTTATGGAGTAAACTCATGTTTTGTTTTATGGAGTAAAGCTTGATTAGCTATGATGGATCCTTTGCTGTTGTTATTTAGCTTGTATAACACACGTAATTTATATATAACTCGTAATGAATGGATACTTAGTTTTGTATAAACTAATTACTTAACATGTATTTTGACAGAATGCACAACTTAACACGCCATTTTTTTATAGTTATACCATGTAAATCTTGTAGTGATTGTAGAAACGTCGTGTTCAACGAAATAACTCCCTGATTTCGATCCAACATTGCAATATTTTCAATTCAACTGATCATAATAAGCTGAAACCAATTAGTCTAAATCGAAACAAGACATTAGACTGCACTCATGATTCTATCTATATCTCAACTTATTCGGAAATATTACATTAGTATATATCATCTTTTAAAAAAAAAAAAAAAATTGGTTCTAACCGTGCTCCATGATATTTGGTATCTCGAGAGCGTCGAACGTCCAAATTACCCATGTTTGACAAACAAAAACATGGTTTGTAACAAAGACACATAAATGTAATTAATAAAACATGAATCTTTATACATATATAATTCACGTATACAAGCTGGGATCTATACGTCCATTTATATGGAGCTCTAGAAAGATGAATATAAATAGTGGGAATGGAAAAGAAAACTTTGAAAATTTGTGAAATCAAGCAATGTATGTAATGTCAAATGTGTGACATGGGAACAAGAGTAAGTGGACTTGGCCCAGTGGGGTACTCTTATGCTCCATGCCTCTTGCTAAAAAATAAAAAGTTGACACCACAAGTAAAACTATGTATTAATAAAGCCAATTATTATTTTGTAAAGATAGATATTGTCAAATTAAAAGCTTTGACATTCTTTTTTCTCCAGCAACCAAACTACGCACTCTAATTAAACTTTTCATTTCCTTATTATGAAAGCATCCAAAGTCTTTTGGGAAAGAGGACTGTAATGCATAATGTGTTATGGGTCCCTATATCCCTTTCAGAGGATTCAAGCCGAGGGAAGAGAGAACAGTCAAAATGCAACTCCTTAATTATTAGGACCAATATATTTAGGGAAGAAAATTAGAATGACTCAAATTTATGGTGATATTACTAGAATGACTCATATTTTTTTTTCAAATTATTAGAATGTTTTTGTGGTCAGAATTACCCCTGCCGTATAACAGAGTTGTTAAAAATGTCTATCGTATGACACAACAGATTTGTCTATATTTTGTCTGATTTGTATTAAAAAAACGATTTCTTAAATATGTCTGTCGGATGACACAACAGATTTGTATCAAACCACAGATTTGTGCGATTAACTTATTTTCGAAAGGCAGACTTGTTGAGTTATGACCGATTTGTATAGAAAATCTATTCTTTCTACGGTAGACTTAAGGAAAATCTATCACAGATTTATAAATGCTGTAGACTTGTTGCATTACGACGTGGCCGACTTGTTATTTTACGTAGTGACAGATTTGTTTAATTATTCTGAGTTTTAGTAAACCAGTAAAAATTAAATTCGGATTTAATCCCGGTTTACTCCAATTAATTCGATTTTGGTTTATTTCTAGTGGTTTAAGACCACAATTAGGGTTAATTATTTTTTTAGTAACTGTCGTCATCTCTTTCACCCCCCTTTTCTTCTTTCTCAAGTTGTTCCTTTCATGGTGGTTTGAACACTTTTTTTCATTCTTTCTGTTTACAGAACAATGGATCACATCATTCTGGTCTGTGGAAAGATGCGACGTAAGAGACAAAGACGACGAGATGGACTTCTGACAGAGGCGATGGTGTCGGAGTGAGAGAGGAACGACGACGAGACTCGATCGAAGAATCCCCCCCTTCGAAATCGTCGTTGTCGTGCGAGAAAGAGAGAGACCCGAGAAACAATTTTATTTTTCTCTTTTATGTTAAATCTAATTTATTTTCTCTTTTATGTTTAATATTTTTTTTTCCTCGTAAACTTTTTTTTGGATTGCACACATTAAAAAGATATTTTAGTCCATTTGCTTGTTACAAAATAGGGTCTAGTATTTAAAATTTTATATGAGTCATTATAGTCATTTTAAGATCAATTTGGGTCATTCCAAGTAATTCCTCATATATTTAAGCTATAAATGTGGTCGTTTATATGAATGCGTTATGCTAGCTAGATTGATCATGTGTTTTTTAGAATTGGATTTATCATGTATTGAGAATATCCCTCCACGATAGAACTATAGATATGAGTCCATTTTGAGTAAACAAATCAGCTGTATATAATATATATAATCACATACACATATATGTTTTTAATCAGGTTATGAAAACTCTTATCCATTTCTGTAAGTATATTTTCAGGAAAAGCAAGCTGATATATATGATCGAGTTACAAAAATACTAGATCTGAGATCGATCTATGACCAACTCTTTTTTCTTCTATGTTACTTTTTAACTGCTCTTATAAACCAAATTGTTGTTATAAGGTATAGACTAGAGACTTTCATTTGATTTAAATGCATGTGCAATAGTTTATATAACAGCAATTGTATTAAGTTTGATAACACATAAACTGATAAAAGTATTGAATGTGACGTATTCTCACTTTTTCGTAATTTACGAGATCAAGATATATGTTAAATCTGTTGTTATGTTTGTAGCAAAAATATAGGTATACCATTCAACAGTTAGGCTAAGTGACAATTCTTTTAAACAAGTCCAAACCATTTTATTCTTTTTTTTTCATTTTTAATTAGCCAAGATATTAAACAACCAAAACTGAATACTAGGTTTAGCCCAAAAACTTCCTTATACCGTAGTTCTTTTTTTTTTTTGTAACACTACCGTAGTTCATATATACGAATATGATGTACACATGAAGTATAACTTAATGCCTCATGATGCGAAATAAACTCAATACTCAACAGAAAAAACGTGTTGAGTGGCGCGAGAAGAAACCTCGTAGTCAATAATGTTAGTGTTTTTTTGTGAAAAGAATAGAACTCGAAAAGAATATATATTTGGGTGTACTCAACAGAGAAAAAGTATTCACCTAACTGTTGTATTTTGAATAAAAAAAAACAGTCCAGAATATTAGAAAAAGGCGTATAGGTGTTCTACGTGGGTATATCTGTCATGTAGAAAATCGAAGCGCATGCACAAAGTTGGACTCATGATGAGACCTCACATGTCATTTAATTTGTATTATACTCTCTCTTTCTCTTTACTAGATTTTATACTCGCGCTACGCGCGAGTCTGTATTAATAATTTAATTTAGTTTTAAAATAACTTAAAACCAAAACATTAAGTGAGTAATATAATTTTCTTATTTAAAATATAATCATTATTTTAGTATTTATATTTTTTTATAATTATGTTATCTTATAAGCTATTTAGTTATTTGTATTTGTAAATATAATAA
>CAKOAT010151709.1:0-40650 GCA_932364175.1 Eruca vesicaria subsp. sativa
GCGATTCTCGAGTTTTATAAAACGATTTCTCGAGTTTTATAAAACGATTCTCGAGTTTTATAAAGCGATTCTCGAGCTTTATAAAACGATTCTCGAGCTTTATAAAACGATTTCTCGAGTTTTATAAAACTGTTCATTTTGTATTCTTGCGGAAAGTTTTGGCTATTAATTCCGTCGTACCGATTTTGACCCCAACAAGCTTCAAGCATCTCAATGCTTGTTGACGCTGGAAGACCAGATACCACGCTAACTTCCCTTATGGCCCCGACGCTAATCTCTTTACGGTTTCCTCTGATGGTGCAGCTTATGATAAACTGTTTGTACTTGTTTGGATTCGCGAAGTCGAGGAAAAATCCCCATATGGTATGTGCTGGTTACGCGGTGTGCTATGAGAGTTGTGCACGCGTTTGGTGATCTTGGGAGCATGTGCTGGGTTCAAATGATAGGATCTAGAGTTGTGAACTCGTCCGTATGGTGTTTGATGATGATGAGAATGATGATGGAGCATGGATAGGAGGAAGATTAGGGTTCATTGTTTTGAGAAAAATAGACTGATTCTTTTGATATACTAAAAGACCAAGTAAGAGTAGTTTTAAGGATTGGAGCAAAGCTTTTCCAGTTGCAGCATACTTGCATGAGGAAGATATAGAACCAGTGCGAAAGAAGTTGATCAAAGAGATGAATTTTATTGCATGCAATTTATTAAAAACGTTCAAACCTATTGAAATCATGGGCTGATTGGAAGTTATAGATGATACCATCATTTTTATTGAGGATAAGAGAAAATTTAGGCATTTAGATTTCTGTTTCAAAAATAAATGAACAAAACTTAGGTTCATCTTATGGGGTGAATCTGAAGATTCATCTTATAGGGTGAATCTGAAGATTCATCGCATTTCTAGTAATTACACGTTATATCACATACATTAATAAATAAAAATTATTAAATATTTTTAAAAATACTAAAATAGCTTTAAAAAAAAAGATAACGTCAATTTTAACGACGCTAACACCGCCACCTAAATCCAAACCGTAACCCTAAACTCTAAACTCTAAATTTTAAACTCAAACTCTATACCCTAAAACTCAAACCGAAACCCTATACCAAAATCATATATCCTAAATCCAAACTCTATACCTTAAAACCTAAATCCTAAACTCTAAAACAAATTCTATACCCTAAATCCAAACCTTAGACCCTAAACTCTAATCCCTAGACCCTAAATCCTAAACATAAACTTTAGATCCTGAAACTATAAACCCAAACCCTATACCTTAAATTCTAATCCAAACTATAAATCCTAAACCCAAATCTTATATCCTAAATATTTGGATTAATGTTGATATTGTTCCTTTAGAGTTTAATGTTAAGATTTAAAGTTTGAATTTAGAATTTACGGTTTGGATTCATAGTTTATGGTCATGGTTTATGGTCTGGAGCTTGGATTTATACTCTAGGGTTTGAATTCAGGGTTTAAAGTTTGGGTTTAGGATTGAGGGTCTAAAGTTTACGGTTTGGATCCATGGTTTATGGTCTAGAGCTTGGATGTAGACTCTAGGGTTTGAATTCAAGGTTTAAAGTTTGGGTTTAGGATCGAGGGTCTAAAGTTTATGGATTAGAATTTAAGATCTAGGGTTTGGGTTTGGGTATAGAGTTTGGGTTTAGGGTCTAGGATTTAAGTTTTAGGGTATATAGTTTAGATTTAGGGTATAAGATTCAGATTTAGGATCTAAATTTGGGTTTTTGGGAGTTTGGATTTAGAGTATAGATTTGGTTTATGGTTAAGGTTTGGATTTAGAGTTTAGCTATTAGCGTTAGCGTTGTTAAAATTAGTGTTATTTTTATTTTTTGTAGTTATTTTGGATCTTTTAAAAAATGTTTAATAATTTTTATTTATTAAACTATGTGGCACAACGTGTGATTATTAGAGATGAATTGAATTTAAAAGTTCATCATAGGAAATAAATTTAAGTTTTGTTCAAAATAAATTTTACTCAGTTATAGAGGAGGTCGTCAAGAAATAGTTAAATTGAGAAATGCTGAAATTTTGAACGTGTCATAATGATAGTTAGAGAAGAAACAAGAAACTATTTTTCACTTACTAAACATTTATAATTAAACCAACGTGATAAAATTTTGATTTTCTTTTTTATACAATGTTAAATTTTAACTTTTTGAAAACAGTTTTGATTTTTTTTTTAAATGTTTTGTAAAAAAATTACACATTGTAACGTGTAGGCCTGCGATTCCGACCCGAACCGATCGGACCAAACCGAACCGAACCGAGGACTATGAAATTCGGTTAGTATTCCATTAGGAGGAAGAAACCGTTCGGCAGATATTTAAATTAGGTTCGGTTATCGGGTCGGTTCGGTTCGGTTAGCAATTTCCGAACGGTTAACCGCAAATAACCCTAGCATATATATACTCTAAACCTAATTTTAACACTAACCTAATTTTTACACTAACCTAAACGGCATAAACTTTTCCCAAACCCGAGCCTCTTCTTCTTCGTCGAATCCTCAATCTAACTCGATTTCTTCTGCTGATTCTTCCAGCCTTGTAACCACGAGGTAAGGGTTTCCTTCTCCTTCTCTTGTTTTGTGTTAATTTTAAGGTCTGGTCCCGGTTTGAAATCGATTTAGATTTTAGGGTTCGTGTGAAAATCGAATTGGGGTTTTGGCTTTGGGTTGAAGGGGTTGTCTATTGTCACTGAATCTGTGTGATAAATGAGTTGTATATCGATTATTAGCTAAGGGTTCGAGATGGATTTGCGATTTAGGGTTTTGGTGAAATCAATTTGGGGTTTTAAGGTAAAACGTTTATGGTTGTTCGATTTGGTTCTTGTGATGGGTTTTAAACTTTGAAGTTTAAATTTCTTGTGTAATGTTGATCGGTTAGGTGCTTAATTTTTTTTTTTTAACAATGTTTTTTTTTAACATTGGTTCTTAATTCTTAAAGTTTAAAGTTCTTGTTCTTGTGATGTATTTGTTCACCTTAGTTTTTGTCTTAGATTAAAGTTTCTGTCTTAATTATGCTTGATTTGATTACTGTCTTAGTTTCTTTGTTATTAACTTGTATCTATAACATTTTATTTTGCAGATGTCAGGTTGTGAAGACAATGATGTGTTACTTGTAGATGGAATTGAATCACGAGGAACGAAAAGATCAGCCACTGCGAGATCAAGCACTGACGACCTTCCTCTGTTACCAAAGAAAAGACAAGCTCATAGGGCATTGGTGTGGCAACACTTCATTCAAAAAGAAGAGGACCTGAGCCTGTGCAATTGTCGCTACTGTGGTAAGGAGATCGGGTGCGACACCAAAAGAAGTGGGACTAGTGCAATGATAAATCATATTGTACGCTGTAAGTTGTTCAAAGCATTTGAGGAAAGTGGTAGTCAGCCGCATTTAGGAACTAATAGCACTGGTGTAGTTACTGCGGTTAAGTATGATGCTGGGTTGTTTAGGAGATCTGTGAATTAGATGATAGTCTTGAATGAGCTGCCATTTTCATTTGTGGAGTCAGAGGGTTTTAGGAGGTTCTGTCACAATGTATTGCCCATGTACACAGTTCACTACAGGAAGACAGCAACAGAAGATATATTTGGCATGTTTTTGAAGGAGAAAGCGAGTCTGAAGCAGTTGTTTAGCTTTGAGAAGAAGAGACTCTCTTTAACCACTGACATTTGGACCGCTCTTACAACATCCTACAGCTACATGGTGGTCACAGCGCACTGGATTGATAGAAACTGGGAAATGCAGAAAAGAATCATCAGTTTTAAGCCTCTGACAGATCACAAAAGAGAGACTATTGCTGAGCATCTAAGTCAGTGTCTAGCGGATTGGGGCATTGAGAAGGTCTTCACAGTGACAGTGGATAATGCTAAAGGGAATGACAAGGCACTGCGTCTGTTTACTGAAGCTTGTAGAGAGCTAGGGCCTAATGTGCTAATCAAGGATGGTGCCTTGTTACACATGCGTTGTTGTGCGCATGTATTGAACTTGATTGTCAGGGACGGTTTAGCTGAGGTGAAAGAGAGTGTAAAGGCGATTAGGAATGCTGTGAAGTATGTGAGATCATCTGGTCCGCGGCTTCAGTCCTTTCAGCTTCGAGTACTTAGTGGAAAGGTTAGTAGAGGAAGCTTGTCTCTCGATTGTATTACACGCTGGAACTCAACATATCTGATGGTGTCGGCTGCATTGAAATTTCGAGATGCATTTGAGAAGTTATTGGCAGAAGACATTTTGTACAATGAGTACTTCTCAGAGTCAGAAGAGGATGGACAGAAAAGGGTTGAGCCTCCATGTTCTCAGGGATGGGATGAAGTGCACAGGTTAGTCAAGTTTCTTAAGCTGTTTTTTGGAAGCACTTTGGCATTCTCAGCATCTAAGACTGTAACCTCCTCTAGCTGCTACAATGAGATCGTGATCATTGAGTGGAACTTGATAGCTTTGAGCAACAGCAGAGATGACCTTCTAAGGATTCAAGCAACAGAGATGAGGGCCAAATTTGAGAAGTATTGGGATGGGCTGCTCAACATGAATCCGCTTATCATTGTTGCCAGTATCTTTGATCTGAGAAACAAGATGCTGTTGGCAACTATTTGTTTTGATAAGCTTTATGGCAAGGACAGTGTGGAAAGTGCTCATCTCAGAACCTCCATAAAGACACTGATGAAGCAGTTGTACGATGAGTACGTGGTGAAGATTGGTCCACCATCTCAATTATCTTGCTTTGCAATTTTGATATCTTTTGTGTCTTGATGTCTCTCTGAAATAATTTTTTTTGCTATGTATAAGTTGCAGGTTCAAGTTCGAGAGACTGATCAGATGTTGGTGTTTTGTTTTTCCTTTCAGTTCTCAATCTTTTTTTGAACTATATATCTCAATGAATCTATGCCTCTTTCAATGTGTGTTCATTGTAAAGAGTTGTAGATTCAGAATGATTGATCTTTTGTGTTATGATGATTGAGAAAATGATGTATTAAAACTGTTTATTTTGTTGTTTAAACTATATTGTGACCCAATATATCCGAAAATAACCGAATTTTAATTCAGTTCGGTTCGGAAATTGGGTATTTTCGGTTTTCAATTTCCAAACCGAATATATCCGAAGATTTTCGGTTTTTTGGGTTTAAAATATTTTCGGTTTGAAAACTGAAAACCAAAAAAACCCGATTTCCGAACCAAACCGAACTAAAATTCGGTTATTTTTGGAATTGATCTCAAAATTTTCGAAAAACCAAAAACCGACGGTTTGGTTCGGTTCGGTTTCGGAAAACCGAAGTCGCAGGGCTAGTAACGTGGTTTTATTTCTTAAATTGGGGATTAGGTTTTTATGTCGTGAAATGACAAAACAACATTGTAACTTTGTTGCGTGCGATTCGTTTACTTGTTTTCCAAATCAGTTTATAAGGTTTCCTTGTTCCTACTTAACGTTCTCTGGCTTTAAACTTTCACCATATTAATGGATGAACATATGAAGAATCAAATCACTTGTGTATTCAAATTCTGTTTGCAAGATGACGTGTGGCACTACTCTCCCCGCTTCAAGGTTGGCTGCGATTGGTAAGTATAAAAATGATTACAAATGTTCTCGTCCATTGTGTGTAGTTTGATATTGTTTTTGTGCAGGCATCTCCTTGCTTTTCCCAAAAGAGATAAGGATGGTGGCGGCTACTTCTCCTTGTATCTCGATCTTGCCCCTGACTCTCTGCCACCAGGTTGGAGAAGAGACGTGAAGTTTAGCCTCACTCTCCTGAAAAAGGGTTTGCCTAATTTGAACAAAACATTAGGTGACTGCTCTGCATTTATGCTCCTTGTCACTTGTGATATGATTATTAACTTGTATTTCTTGTCTTTTCTCTATCTAGTAGAATCTTAAAGGTTAGATCATTTGTTGAAACATCTTTTTTGTTCTGTTTTCTGGACATGACAGGAGGGCAAGACTGTTTCGATGCAGAGAATAACAGTTGGGTCTTTGAAGAGTTCTTGCCTCTTTCCCAAGTTTGGGGATACCTGGATGATTGCAGACTCACTATCATAGTTGATATAGACATATCACTAGAGAATCCTGTGAACATTATTGAACCATCTCTGAGATTTAATCAATCTGATGATGCATCCGTCAGCAGTTCTCAGGCGGACCAAGTGTCTCGTCAAGTGGAGCAACAAACTGAGAACCCATCAAACCAGGATTCGGATGTTGCACTTCAGGAAATTCAACCTGTAAAGGAGACAACGGATGTCAATGGGTTTGAGGTTTTGTCTTCTCAGGTAATAATGCAACTTAAGGAGACTTGTGTTGTTGTTACCTTCACGTAAACGCTTTGTAAGTATGTTATCACCTCGCAGGTAGAATCTGTGAAGCGTATATTTGAAAGATACCCAGACATTGCTGTGGAGTTTAACGCAAAGAACCAACATCTCAGGAACGCATGTATGAATTTCCTGCTCAGCTTAATCGAGACGTTATGCCAATCTCTTGAGAAGCTCTCTAATGAAGATCTAGTGGAAGCAGACATAGCGCTGACATACTTGAAAGATGCAGGGTTTAAGGTGGAGTGGCTGGAGAAGAAGCTAGACCAAATAAAAAACAAAAAGGAGAAAGAGAAGTCTTGTTTGGCTCGGCTCCAAGAGATGGATGAAACTCTACTGAAACTGAAGCAAATGTGTTCAGAGGTGCAGACTCTTGCGGAGGAGGAGAAGGCAGATTTGTCAGCCATCAGAACTGCTCTGTCTTTCGATGCTCTTGTTTGATTTGATGACTTGATGATTTCTTAGGCATTTTGGTGTTCTGCTATCTTAGGTTCTCTATGGGTTTTCTAAGTAGGAGGTGCCCTTGGTAACTATGTCATTATGTGGTAAAGTTTATTGCCACAACGTTTTTTTCTTTTAACAATTTTGTTCTCTTACTGAGTTTCTTGACAGACCAAACTAAATAGATGTGCATGAAAAAGAGATCTCGGAGAGTTCATAGGTACTTGAATTTAAAGAGCTGTAGACGATAAATTAATATCTTTTGTATATTAAAAAGTGAAAAACAGATGCTGAGTCTAATTATCTGCTCAAGGAAACTTCTCCTAGGAACAATGCCAATGGGACTAAACAGGTATGAAAACTAAAGTAAAGTTGAAGGGATGTTTGTTTTCAAAGATAGAACTGTAACAGGTTACTGTTTTCAGGTCTCAAAAGATTGATGTTTCTTGTACATCTGTTTCTCCTTGCAGGTTGAACATTCTGTAAAACCCCCTCCAAAGAAAAACTTTGGCTGATTGCATTTTGGATTTTCATCTTTGTCCTAATCCTACTTTTGTTGGGAGAGTTGGCTCAGAATGAATTTTTGCAATTTTTGAGGAAAGTTTATAAATCCATCCGGACATTAACCCGGCTATTTTAGATTACTGGGTCATTGGGTCTACTGAGCTTCAATAAGGGCATGTCTGGTTTCTTTGCTACCATCCGCAAACGCAGAGAAAGCACTAGCTTACAAATGAAAGATTTTGGCCTGGAGGTGGATTGACTGGTGAAGAAGCTTATTGAAGTGAGGAAAAGAAGAAGTAAGAGCAATCTGGTTGAAGTAAAGGAAAGACAAATTTCATATAAATTGGTTTAAGCTTGTTTGATAATTGCTTGAATTTGGTTTGGTTTTGTTTATTCGTCTTTCTTCAGTGTTTGAATATATAATTAATTGCATCAATATTGGTTTTGCAAGACAAAATAAGTAGAAACTGTATTGGATTATGTTGTTGTGCTTGGTTTTAAGGTTCCAAAAGTCTGCTCTCTTGATTGATGTTATTATCTGATGTCTTGACTACTTGATGTTCTTGTCTGCTTGTTCTTTAACTGTGACACTGATGAATTACGGCGGAAGTTTTCACAATCTCTCTACTTTTCTTGAAGCTTTTGAGTTCTTCGATGAAAAGTAACGGCCAGGAACAAGAAGAGTCACGTCTATACAAGTGGCTTGACGCGCAAGCTATAAATATCACTCGATAATAGCATTAAATAATTCGTAATTATGGAAAAAGTATCAAGTCTCAATGAGCTAGTATCGTTCATTCGTCTTCTACTCTTTAATTATAATTTGTCTGTGTCTATATATACGTTTACTGTACTGATCTTGGAACCAAGAATGCACATATTCCAAGTAACCCTGAGAGGAAATGAAAACGATTCTCATTCCTGGTCTTGATGAATAGCATTCAGTTAGTTAATGTTACTTTGGAACTCAATAAGTCTTGATCAGTATACTCGTATTGGCTATCATTAATTGGTTATATTTACATTGGGAAGTCAATGAAAGTTCTATTGGTTATATAAGGCCCGAGATGTATGAGTCCAAAAAAAATTTGTCGAGTCACTCGGGTTCAAGGGGTTTCCGTTTATCAACTGAGATCAATGGAGAATAAGGTTGACAAGAAGTTCACTTGGGTGATAAAGAATTTCTCTTCTTTGCAATCTGAGAAAACACTTTCAGATATGTTCTTCGTCGGTGGCTGCAAATGGTAAGGTTTTCAAATGTTTTCATTCATCCAGTGATAATCTCCACAGTTTTGCCTTATTCTTTTATTTATTTTTTTCCCTGCAGGCGTCTTATTGCATATCCTAAAGGATACAAGGTTGATAACTATCTGTCCTTGTATCTGGAAATCCCCGATTATGGATCATTGCCATCTGGATGGAGAAGACACGCACGATATCGCCTCATTGTTGTAAATCAACTTTCTGAGACACTCTCCCGGCATCAGCGTGGTAAATATTTTGTCCGTTCTGCTCCGTTTGATAGAGGGTTCATGTCTCAAAATTATTTTCAATGTCATAAACAAGAATTAATGAGTTGAAACGGTATACAGTTACAACATGTCTTATCACATCCTCTATTGTTCAGATGTTCAGATTTTACAAATCTTTAAGTCTAACTTTTAGGTTTCATTACATCGTCTTAGTCTCTTTGTTACGTACTGGAATTATATGTTGCTCAAGGGTGGTTTTAGTTTTTTTTTTTATATTAGTTTCAATGTCTTTGTCTGAGTTCAATATCCACATAAGTATATTACATGTAATTCTTTTTATTAGATAAATAATGGTTTGTTGTTTTACAGAATTACAACACTGGTTTGATGAGAAGTCCACCGACTGGGGTTTTCCATCCATGCTTCCCCTTGGTGAAATTAATGCCAAAGATAGCGGGTTCCTGGTAAATGGGGAGCTCAAGATTGCTGTCGAGATTGATCTTCTTGAAATTATTGGCAAAGTAGAGCTTAATGGGTTTCATCTTCTTTCTTCGCAGGTAATAATTTTAAGGATGTCGTAAATTTTTGTGTAGAAATGTCAGCAACAAGTGAAAAACCTAATGAGCTTAATTTGTATAATAAGTTGCTTTTTTGTGTCTCGATACTTCTTTGAATATATAGATATACTACTTTGTATTTACTCTCAGGTGGAATACGTGAGACGTATGTTTGAAAAACACCCAGAGACAGCTTCTCAAGTCCATCTAGAGAGCCCTAACATTAGGACATGTTACATGAATTTGCTACTTAGCCTGATTGATACTCTACGTCAGTCGCCTCAAGAGCTCCCCATGGATGATCTGGACGAGGCGCATTATGCACTGGAATCCTTGACTGTTGCTGGTTTTAACTTGGATTGGATGAAGAAGAAAATTTCTCAAGTTTTAGAAATGAAGAAGAAAGCAAAGGATTGTGAGATTCATAGCCAAGAGATTGAGACAGAGTTGAAAGATGTGAAGCAGAGGTGCTCAGATCTCGAAGCTCAGCTGGAGAAGGAGAAGTCAGAGAGGCTGGCTGCAAAAACTCCTATCTCATTTGATGATTTTATTGAATGATTCTAGAGTCATTTGGACACTTGAAGTTTGTTCTTATTTGGTTATATAATGTCTTTTCAATGAAGTCACCAGTAAGAATTTAAGCCATGTTTTTAAATTCGATCCGGGCTAATTTTGGATCACTAGGTCATTGACTTAAGAGTTGGTCGGTCAATAAGTTCTTTTGGAGTCAAATTGTTGAACTTTATTTCTTTTTTTAGTCTGGTTTAATTAGAAATAATTTGTTTTTGTTTGGTTTAGTTTGCTGTTGGTTTGGTTTAATTTGGTATACGTTAGTTTGTTTGGTTTAAGGTTTGGATTTTTTTGGTTTGTTTCTTTATTTGAATTTGAAAACTCTTCCCTTTACAACCCTAAATACTGTCACTGTCTTCGAGTCCACTGGAGAAGAGCGATAGATCCCTCCATTGTTCACGAACTTTTTGTCAAATAAATTCAGTTTGTAGGGTTTAATGGGTGAGCAAGTTGAGAAGAGATTTACTTGGGTTTTGAAAAACTTCTCAGACTTGCAAGGCGAGCCTACCTACTCTCGTCCTTTCGTCTTCGCTGGTTGCAATTGGCATATAATTGCTTACCCCAAGGGATATGAGAAGTGCAGACACTTATCTCTCTTTCTGGGTATTGTAAATCCTGAATCTTTACCATCTGGATGGAGAAGAGAATTGAAGTTTCGCCTCAGTCTTGTTAATAAGCTTTGGAGAAGTGAGACCAAAGAATTAGGTGAGTCTTTTCAATGCAAAGACATTCTTTTTCCTATGTCCTGAAAATCTTTGTATATGTTTTGCACTATTTGATGAGATATATATTGTTTTATCCTGTTTTGTTGTTGTGTATATGGCAGAAGGGCAACAGTGGTTCGATACAAGTAGTGCCGCTTGGGGGTTTAAAGAGTTCATTCCCCTTTCAACAGTTCGTTACAGAGATAATAAGTTTCTGGTTGGTGACAAACTTGTTATTGTCGCTGAACTACACGTTTTCCCACTTGTTGTGGTACCAACTCTGAAGATTATTGAACCTCTGAGCTGCAATGAAGTAGGAAGCCAAGTTGCTGATGTATCTGCTGGAAAATCTGCATCTCAAGAGAAAGTAGTCTTTGATGTCTCTCTGGAGATTCCGTGTGTTGATGCATTTAAAGAAGGTTTAGATGATGATGATGATGATGATGGTGCATCTGAAAAGGGTTTGGATGTTGATGAGGAAGACGCATCTGAAGAGTGCTCAGATGATGATGTTGCATCTGAAGAGAATGTTGATGGTGGTAGTAGTAGTGCAACTGAAGTGGGCTCAGATGATGGTGATGCATCTGAAGAGGGCTCAGATGATGATGATGCATTGGAAGAGGGATCAGATGATGATGGATCTGAAGAGGGTCAAATTGATGATGGAACTAGGGAAAAAAGTCACTTGAACCAATCAATTTCCTTGAAAGACGGATCTCTTACAGTAGGAAACTGTGGTATGAGGTGTAACAATGTGGCATCTGAGACTGAGGTTTCTAATGTTGATTATGATGACGCGCCTATAGAGGATCCAGGCGACGATGATGTAACTGAAAAAATCTTGTTCCTATACAGTTTTACATTGTTCTCACTTTTGCAGGTAGAATCAGTGAGCCATATATTCAAAAGACACCCAGACATAGCATTAGGCTTCCGCCCAAAGAACCAAGAGATCAGAAGAGCCTACATGAATGAACTCCTTAGCCTCATTGAGATTTTGTGCCAGTCACCACATACACTCTCTAACGATGATCTAAGTAATGCTAATGACACGCTGGCTGATCTGATTGATGTCGGTTTTAAATTGGATTGGCTGAAGATAAAGCTGAGTGAGGTTTCCGAGAAGAAGAAGAAGGAAAAGGGTAGTGGGGCTCGGCTGCAAACAATGGAAGAAGAGTTGCAGAAGCTGAAGCTGATGTTCTTGAATCTTGAAACTCAGCTGCAGATGGAAAAGACTGAGGCTCTGGCGGCAAGAGCTCCTCTCTCGTTCAATGATGTTGTTTGCTGATATGTGATAATGTGAGGGATTATTGTAGAATTTTAGGGCGAATCTTGGTATTTTGATGTCTTGAAACAAGTCTCTAAGTTCATAGTCTTTTGGCTGTTGCGATTCAGTAGTGAAATTTAACCGTGTGATTAACCCTCTCTCTCCACTTTTTAAGTTTTGGATCATAATTCCATTTTCTCTGCCTTATTGAACTTCAATGTTTTAAGCAGAAGGCCGAGGTCAGCCACCAATGTTCCTATATTGTTGGATGACTTGAATTCCTAGGCAGAATTGGAGTTTTTTTTTTTGTTTTCTAATCTGTTATGATTCTTCAAACTGGAGTTTGAGTTGGAAGTTGCTCTATTTAAGGTCTCCTTAGGTTTCGTGATTATGAAGCGATCTCTTTGGGAATATTAACAGAGATTGGCACTCGAAAAGACGCTTCCAAGGGAATGGCTCTAAAGAGACTTCTCAACAGTCATCCGTTTTACACTTCATCAACTCGTAATTATAGCAGAGTATCAATTTACGAATGACCAAAATCTGTTTGCATTCTCCCACACTATTCGAGATTCTTGCATTTTTCTTCATGTATAGTATCCCTTCACTAGACACAACTTCCTCACAGATTTTGTAAGGTAAGCATAGTTTCTCTCCCTTATCTTTTGTCCCGTTCCTTTTCTGTAAAACTAAATAAGCATAGTTTCCCTCACAGATTTTGTCTCGTTCCTTTTCTGCAACTTCCTTTTAGATTTTGTAAGGTAAGCATAGTTTCTCTCCCATGTTTATATTCTTTCTGCTTCTGCACATGCATTTAGATTCTAACAAATCACTGCTGATGAAAGCAGAGAGTCATTCCAATTGTATTCTTCCTGATTCTTGGACAGTGTTAAATTCCTAGCCGTGGAAACTAGTCAGTTTTTGTTGTTTAAAGTATTGTTTGAAAACTAGGGTTACATATAGAGATAATTTTTGTTGAGCTTGCTGAGGTTGTGTGTGATAATCAGACTGAAGGGTTTTTTTTTCTCTAGGTCTTGTATTTTCATTTAGAGGAATCTTTATTACGTCAATGGGGAAGCAAGTTGGTAAGAAGTTCGCTTGGGTAATAAAGAACTTCTCCTCATTGGAATGTGAGATCTGTTACTCTGCTCCTGTCCTAAGCTATGGGCCGGGTCTGGTTCAAACCAACTTTTATAAATAAAACTAGACTCCATCTATGGAGGAATTGTTCAACAGATACAATAACATAGCCACATGAGCTAAGAAAACCGCTGCATTAACATAATAACATATAAAAGCAAACATAACACACAAGCAACTTAACAGTGAAACACCATGAGTGCTAATGAGTGAGATGAAGCCACAGGAATCAGACAATACACTGATTGAACTGCTACCCGAACATGCTGCAGCAACAAATGCATAGAGAGCAGCAAGAAGCTTGGCTAGAGAGGTGATTAAGCACCATCTTGATGAGCCTTGGAATTGTAAGAAAATCCTCAACCATAAAGGGGTGTGGAGTTGCAAGAACCACCACGGGCAGACAAACAAGTCTGAAACTAAGAAGCCAAGGTTGGCTTTCTTAAATCCATCTCCAATCTTTTTGGGTTGTAAACATGAAACATCAGAGAAGACTACGAACATACAAATATATTGTAATGAACGCAAAGGGAAATTTCGAATAACAACCTCATGCTGAGGTAAGTGAACCTCATACTGAGGTAAGGTAAGGCAAAACAAAGACCTAGCAGATTCGTAATGACTCAATATCTTATCCGTTTATAAAGTTTTTGATTAGGTGTTTTTGGGCTTATGGTCCATTCTCAAAAAGGACGGTTACTTGGTTGATGCTTTATAATCTAGTCTAATGTCTTGTGGAAGATCTATACTATTATTTGCGAAGTGATTTTTCGCAACGGAGCTCTCACGTTAAACCTTAAACATGAATTAATCATATAAAATAAAAGATCATTCAAAAATAAAGAAAATACGTGTTTGAAAAAAATAAATTCAAATATATTGTATTATTATTATCTAAGCTAATTTTATTCTTTCTTTAAGATCAATTTTTGAATATATATTTATCGATTCAATTTTTCAAATTGAAAGATAAATTTCTATATTTTTTATCAATTAAGAATAAATGAAATAGACTTTTGATTTATCAAAATTTTAAAGAAAAAATAGATATGTTTTTAATTTGTGAATAAATTTATCAATTTAANTTATTATCTAAGCTAATTTTATTCTTTCTTTAAGATCAATTTTTGAATATATATTTATCGATTCAATTTTTCAAATTGAAAGATAAATTTCTATATTTTTTATCAATTAAGAATAAATGAAATAGACTTTTGATTTATCAAAATTTTAAAGAAAAAATAGATATGTTTTTAATTTGTGAATAAATTTATCAATTTAAAAAATTTTAGTTTTTTAGCTCGAATTATTTAGGTGCAAATAATAATTTGTTTTGATAATTTATTAAATTGACTTAAATATAACTAAGCCCGCATGTGCGGGCAAAACACCTAGTTATCAATTATAATCATAATCAAACCATTGATCTTAAACCCTAAACCTCTTCCTTCCTCAATTCTCTTCTTCTCTTTTAAATCTTCACCAATATCAATGAGTGGGCATACGAAGAAGAAAATCACTTGTGTTTTCAAAAAATTCTGTTTGCAAGATGACGACTGCCACTACTCTGCCCCCTTCAAGGTCGCCGATTGTGATTGGTAAAATAAAGAAACTATTACAAAGGTTCTCGTCCGCATTCTGGAGTTTAAAATTAGATTGATATTGTTTAATTTTGTTGTTACAGGCGTCTTGTTGCTATTCCCAAAAGAGATACGGATGGTGGCTACTTGTCCATGTATCTGGAACTTGCCCCTGGAACGTTGCCACCAGGATGGAGAAGAGACGTGGAGTTTAGCCTTACTCTTTTGAAACAGTATTTGAGTAATTCGAACAAAACAATAGGTATTGTTTCATATACACCCATTGCTTGAGTTAAGAAATTCTTTTTTTTTTCTTTCTTTTTTGATAAATGGGGGATGTCTATGATGACTACACAAACTAATAGTCTTAATTAATTATAAGATATTAGGTGTTGATGCTCCAATCTCTACTATTAGCACACCAAGCTACTACTACCACTTGGTTGTTTAATAAATTCTTGGGATATTGAATGTACTATCTTTTCATTTATAGGAAGTATGCAAATTTTAATCTCTATGCTCCTATCACTTCTCATATGTTTTAAAGTTGTATGTCCTGATTTTTTTCTTTTATATGTTGTAGAATCTCTGTATTTGCGGTGTAAACTTATGCAAAGTTTGAATCTTTTTAACTTCACTTGTTGAAACATCTCTTTTTTTTTGTTCCTCTTCTGTTTTCTGGACATGACAGGAGGGCAAGGCTGTTTCGATGCGGAGAATAACAGTTGGGGCTTTGAAGAGTTCTTGCCTCTTTCCAAAGTTTGGTGGCATTTAATGGATCACAACATCACCATCATCGCTGAACTAGACGTTATGCCAGCTATTTTGTTACCAGGGGAACCTGCGAACATTATTAAGGAGTTTCAAACTGTAAAGGAGACAACGGATGTCAATGGGTTTGAGGTTTTGTCTTCTCAGGTAAGGACATCATCTAATAATGCAACTTATGGAGACTTGCTATTATCTATGAAGCATTTTCTATCTCATTAGCTCTGTATATTTATTTTCAGTCACAGGTAAAATCTGTGAAGCGTATATTTGAAAGATACCCAGACATTGCTGTGGAGTTTAACGCAAAGAACCAACATCTCAGGAACGCATGTATGAATTTCTTGCTCAGCTTAGTCGAGACGTTATGCCAGTCACTTGAGAAGCTCTCCAATGAAGATCTTGTGGAAGCAGACATTGCTTTGACATACTTGAAAGATGCAGGGTTTAAGGTGGAATGGCTGGAGAAGAAGCTAGACCAACTAAAAGACAAAAAGGAGAAAGAGCAGTCTTGTTTGGCTCGGCTCCAAGAAATTGAGGAAAATCTACAGAAACTGAAGCAGAAATGTTCAGAGCTGGATGTTCTTGCCGAGGATGAGAAGGCAGAGTTGTCAGCCACAAGAACTGCTCTGTCTTTCGATGATCTTGTTTGATTGATGACTTGATTTCTTAGGCATTTGATTTTTTCTGACATCTTAGTTTCTTAATTGGTTTTCTAAGGAGGTCAACTATGAAATTCTGTGGTAAAGTTTATTATTGCCACAGTTTTTTTCTTTTTCTAACAACTTAGTTCTGTTACTGAGTTTCTTGACAACCAAAGTAAGTAGATGTGCCTAGAGAACTTGGAGAGTTCATAGGCACTTGGAGTTGGAGTTCATCAGCTAGATTTTGAAATGAGAATATGCCATATGTAAAAAGTTTTGTCATGGTTTTTTTTTTGTGAAGTATTGAGCAGAGAGTAACACTTGAAGAGCAGCATGCTTATCACTCTTGATATAATATTTAAAAAGTTACTAGGACTGAACCGATTTTTAGAAAAATGGTTTCATTTCCGACAGTTTTACCGTCTAGGCAGGTTCCTAAAAACGCTACTAGTAATTTAAAAACAGATGGTCAAGCTAGTTCGATTTTTAGAACATTGATATTGAAATAAAAGTGAAAAATAAATGGTCAAGCTAGCTGGCTCTAGCGAGATTCCATTAATATTCATCTATATTACCCAAAATTATAGTAATGATGATGACAGAGTTTTATCAAGTCACGATGCGTCAAGGCTGTTCGTATTCGCCACACGTCATTTAAAATGCTTACATCTTCTTCACATATATATATAAGTGACACTCAGTCTCTAAGTTGTTTTGTTCTCTCCGGATCCTTGCATCATAAAAGCAATGATGAATCCAGTTGATAAGAAATTTGGTTGGGTAATAAAGGGTTTCTCCTCTTTGAAATCTGAGAAGTGTTATTCTGATCCAGTTTTGATCAACGACTGCAAATGGTATAAATGTTGACCCTCTCGTCCTAGGTCTATATATAGATCTTGGTGATATAATTTATAGTATTAGTGATTCTGCTTCTTCTGTTTTACTGCAGGCGTCTTTTTGCATTTCCCAAAGGAAACAATGGTGACTACTTGTCTCTTTATCTGGACGTTGCTGATATTGAATCAATGCCTTGTGGATGGAGAAGATATGTCAAACTGAGACTTACTGTAGTGAATCAACTTTCGCCAAAACTCTCCGTGATTCAAGGTTTTTGAATCTTATATCATTATAAGTTTTTGATTAAGTTTGAAACTTTATTTTGATCAAGTGTAGTATTTGTTTTTGGGATCAGTCTTGAACTTCTCTTGTTGTTCACGCAATGTTCTTGTTCTATTTTGATCAAGTGTGTGTAGTGGTTGTTTTGGTATCACTGTATCAGTCTTGAACTTTTCATGTTATTGACGCAATGTTTCTTGTTCTATTTTAATGAAGTGTGTGTATTGGTTGTTTTAAGATCAGCCTTGAACCTTTTTTGTTTTTCACGCAATATTTTTTTTCTATTTTGATCAAGAGTGCGTTAGGTTTGTTTTTGGGATCAGCCTTTGAATTTTTCTTGTTGTTCACGCATTAGATATTACTTTAAACTATTTGTTTGAAATGTTGCAGAAACAGAGCACTGTTTTGATGGAAAGTCTACAACTTGGGGTTTTCCAGCAATGCTTCCTCTTTTCAAACTTCATGAGAATAATGGTGGGTTTCTTGTGAACGAACAAGTTGTGATTGTTGCGGAGTTGGATGTCTTTTAAGTGATTGGCACAGTGAATGATGTGGCTGCTGAGTCTAGTGACCTGCTCAAGAAAACTTCACTTGGGACCAATGCCAATGTTACTAAACAGGTATTTTTTTGAAGAGATGTTTATTTTCAAGGAAAGAACTGAGACAGTTTCTGTTTTCAGGTCTCCAAAGACTGATTTTCAGATACATGTGTTTCTCTTTGCAGGCTGAACACTCTGTGAAACCCCTTCCAAAGAAAAAACGTTGGACTGCTTTCCGGATTTTCATCTTTCTCCTAATCTTGAGTTTCTTGGGAGAGTTGGCTCAGAATAACAGGAGAAACTATCGAGGCTTTTGAGTTTTTTGTACTTTCAAAAATAAGTTAGTGAGCTTTTTGTGCTTTAAAAAATAAGTCCTCTTGCAGGGCCAATTGTTGAACTTAATAATGTCTTTGTTCTTTCCTTTCAACCCTAAATAATATCATAGCTTTCTTCCTGGACATAACCAAATCCATTTCCGTTTCTCTGCATTTTTGTATTCTTACCAAGTCTCAAACCTAAATACACAACCTACGACCATTTGTGAAGCCTGAGTTCAAGAAATTGAGGCACATCTACATCACTTGTAGCGCAAGTTGGATGCTGAGAGGGCAAAGTTTTCAGCCACCAGAGCTTCTATCTCCTTTGATGACATTGTTTAATCATTAAAATTATTTCATATCTATTGTATCTAAGGCTTGTGGTGTACTTCTGAGTTAATTAGGAATAGGATTTGAGTGAGTCCTGTAAATTTTTGAACTTTTTTACATGTAATCCGGTTTGATTTGAATTAAGATTGGTTTGTTTCTCATTTGAATTTGTACTGTTTAAAACTCTTTCTTTTCAACCCTAATTCATGATCACCCTCTTTGAAGTCCACTGGAGAGAGCGATAGAGACCAATTTTCACGAACTTGGTTTTCTAGGGTTTAATGGTTGACCAAGTTGAGAAGAGGTACACTTGGGTTTAAATGTTAAAAAGGGACTAATAAAAGAGATTAGACTAACGATACCGGTTAAGTATTTAACGTGGACTTTTTAAGCGTCTAATTTTGTTAAGTCAACATACACTTGAGGGATTATGTTGCATACTCAAAAGTTGGGGAATATTAATTTCAAATTGTTGAGGGATTAAAATATTAAATGATCATTTTCCCATATTTTTATTCGTTTATTGCTGAGAGAAAATAGGCACTTGAAGAGTCCTTCACGATGAGCCAAGGCTATTCATATTCCTGCACCTCTTTTCAAGATGCATATGTTTTCTTCTTAAAGTAGCTATACCATCGTGAATTTGTGGAACTCTCCTTTTGGCTCCGTAATATTTTTTTTTTCTGCATGTATATTTGTTTGAATCTCAACTACGCTACGCATTGATCCTCTGGTTTCTCACTATCAATACTGAAGAACGCCGATAACTTGTAAAAAATATTATGTTCTTCCTGATTCAACTTAGTAGAGTAGTTTCGCTAGTTGATTGCATGCAGAGGAATCATGGTGAAGAATTTAAGGAAGAAGATCACTTGGACGATTAAGAATTTCTCCTCTTTACGATGTGAGGAACTTTATTCTGATCCATTTGTAGCCGGTGGATGCAAATGGTAAAAGGGTTTCAAGTGTTTTCGTCCATGTAGATTTTAGGTTAAATACTCTACAGTAGTGTAAAGCTGATTCTTTGGTTCGTGCAGGCGCCTTAATGCCTTTCCCAAGGGTAATAACGTTGGCTATCTGTTTCTGTTTCTTGAAGTCGCCGACTATAAATCTTTGCCATCTGGATGGAGAAGGCAAGCCCGATATCTCCTAAACATAGTAAACCAAAGTTCCTCAAAACGTTCCAGACAAACTGGTGATGGTTTCTTCCTATTGCTCGCTTAGCAAGTTTTCCTCTCTACAAGTTGTTTAAAAATGACAGTATTAAAAAACACAAGTAACTTAGAGGATCATTTATATATATATACAACTCGGAGAATCTTTCAGTTAAGGATCACTTCAGTCTTAAGCATTTGGATTTTTTGTTTGGTGTTCTGGTGTATCTTGTTTTTTTGTGATGTTGTTTTGACTTTTGGGTAAAGAAGTCATGTTCTGTTAACATCTGCAGCCTTGTATTCCATGGTTTTTGTGAACAGACGGTTTAATTTAGGTTACTTAAAGACAAAGTTATTTCTATGTGCCTGAACAAAATGTGGTAAATTAGAAAAACCCTTTTTAGGAACTGGAGAAAGGTATATGTTAATGCCTGTTTTAAAGCTTGAGCGATAGCAACATGAGCACTTATACCACGGACGAGCATCAAGATAAGAGCTCTCCAAAAAGACTCTCTATTTTAAAGTTTTCAAAACTCTATATTTGAAGTTTCAAGGTGTTCTTCTACAAAAGAAAAACTTCAAATTTAACTTCAAAATTATTTCTATTTTACATTTTGATCCTTATATTTGTCATAGTGAATATAAATTCATAAAACATTGATAAATAACATACATATATATATATATAAATTATACAAGAATATTAATTAATAAAATCTTACACTAAAATATAAAATTATAAATACAAATACATGATTATTACAAATACAATACCACATTTTTGTTGTCTAGTTTTAATTTTAAAATATTTAAAAATACTAAACTACAAGTAACTATTTTAAAATTTATTAGAAATATTTATTTAGTTTTATGTCTAAACTTAAATTTATAAAAGGTAAATTTTAATTTGAAATATTTATGAGATTTTAAAAAAAAATTATGGATTAAAACAATAAACAAAAAAAAAATTTATAAATTCTAATTTTTATTTGTAATTGTAAGGACCAAAATGCAATTAAAAAGATGAAACTTCAAATTTAGAGTTTTGAGTATTGAAACTTCAAATATAGAGTTTCACTCTTAAAAACTTCAAATTTGAAGTTTTGAGGTTTCTTTTTGGAGAGCAAAAAACTCTATATTTGAAGTTATAGAGTTTCTTTTGGAGATGCTCTAAAGAGGAAGACAACCCTCTAGATAAGCAAATTATAAATATTTGGAGGTGAAATGGAAAAAAACCATTGAGAAAAAACCATAGGGAATTAACCTCAGAATCATGTGAAACTTCTAACTATGGAAACAATGATGTAATACATACCTTGCACTACTTCATTAGATTCTGGAATTGCAGTAGTAATCCCTTGTGAGGCATTGGTAGCAACAGAAACACAAGTTTCAGCAGACAGAGTCACACAGCCGTAGCCATTGCAATATAGCAGTATCCGCAACAGAGGTTATAGATCCAATAGAAGCAACAGCCTCTGTATTACAGGGAGGGTCAGAGGTTGGGATATTAGGGAGTGTTCTTGCAGCTGGTACAGAATTAGAGATACCAAGGCAATGAGAAGTTTTATGACCCAGATGGCCACAACTACTACACTTTGACGGAATCCAAGGCAAATAGAATATCGTTGGATGCTGGCATCATAGTTATACCATCCTAAGCTAGTGCTATTAAAAACGTCCCTTCGTATTTGCCATTAAGAAACGTACCATCGACAGCCACAACTTTGCGCATGAAAGAAAACCCATTTATGCTCGCACCAAAATGCAAGGAACACATATAAATCTTCCAAACTCATCGATTTGAAGACGAGTTATTGTATTAGGATTTGCCCTTCTTATCATGTATAAGTAAGAAGACAAGTTTTCAAACCCACCCTCAGGTGTTCCCTCATCGATTTCCCTTGCAAATTTCAGAATCCTATATGATTTACAATAATTCATCTACCTAAATGAATACAAATAAGGTCAGTCGCAACGTATTAATAACTCAGCCGAATCACTTAACTAATTCAGCCAGAACGTATTAATAACTCAGCCCAATCACTTAACTATCTCAACCAGAACGTATTAATAACTCAGCCGAATCACTTAACTATCTCAGCCAGAACGTATTAATAACTCAGCCGAATCACTTAACTATCTCAGCCAGAACATTTAAATAACTCAGTCGGATAACTTAACTAACTCAGCCGTAACGTATAAACAACCCAGCCCAATAATTTAACTAAATCAGCCGCAACGTTGAAGTTTATATAACTCAGCCGGACGTTAATATAAGTGTAACGATCCAAGTTCTGAGACCCAGCAAGATTCAGGCCCAACGCAGAGAATCCTAGGTGAGATCCTATTTAAACACCCATAGCCTCCTTATTTTATTCAGAAAAGTCTAAAGCATCGAATCTCTGCAGAAACCGAGCCGTCGTCAAGAGTTGAGATCGTCCAGCCATCGTCACCGTCGAGATCACCTAGTGAACCGCCGTTGACCACCGCAGGTATCACCGCCGGCCGCTGTCACTTAGGTTTTATTTTGTCCGAATATTAAACCGATCTTATATCTCTAACCGCTTGTTGTTTCGCAAGTCTAAGGCCATTAGTGTGTTCCTCTCGCCGAGACGATCCCGGAGGACCAAGCCCAGCCGCAGAGCCACCGCGACGCGCCCTCACGCGCAGGGAGAAGTTTGGCGCGTGAATCTCACGCGCCATCGCAGTCAGCCGCCGCCGCCGCGCGTGATGTCCACGCGCCGTCGTCTTCCACCGCTGTTCGCCGGAGCCGCCGTCTCCGACCACCGTTCGTTCTCCGCCGAGAATCCGCCGGCGCCGGTCACCGGTGACTCGCCGGTCGACTCACCGGTAACTCGGTGACTCGGCCGAGTTGACTCAGCGAGTCAACTCGTTGACCAGTCCAACCGGTTGGTTTGTTGATTTGATTTGGTTTTGGTTAGGTTAATCGGTCGGTTTAATTGAATTGATTTTGGTTTGAGATTAAACCGGATTGAAATTGATTTGATTCTGGTCCAATTGAAATCGAATTCAGTTAAGGAAAACTGGCGGTTCAATTCGATTTCAATCTGGTCAAGGGTTGACTGGCTTGGGTCAGAGTTGACCAGGTTGACCTTTGACCAGCGAGTTCACTTTTTGACCAAATCACCGGTTATCCGTTTTTAACCGTTCGAAGGGCGTTCTGACTCGATTTTTCGCCCTGATTTCAGATTTGGAGTCTGTTTTAGCACCATGAGTTCACAGCTACAACCTTTTCACATTTGCTAAGGTGAGGGTCTAATCCGTAACTCCCGTGCCAGTATAGAATTCTTCATATCGTAGTTTAGATTTCGAAGCATGATCCGTCTGTGTGAATTGAGTCTGTTTGAGTCTTGATTGCTAGTTAGTTCATTCATTGTAAATTGGAACTAGGGGTCTAGAGGATTCAACCGTTGATTGGACTGTGTGGTGTTGAGAGATGATATATATATGTACATACATAGTTATGAGTAGGGACTATGTGGGAGGGCAGGGGTTCAGGGATGCCTGGACTATCGATGCAACTTTGGAGGGCGGGGGCTCAGAGACGTCTGGGCTAGCGACGAAACTGTGTGGTGTGCGGTGCAGAGACTTTTGCATTCGACGCAGATTTGGAGGGCGGGGGTACAGAGACATATTGTACTAGCGACGCAGCGTATGATGTATATCCATATATAGAGATGCGGGGTGTGTGGTCTAGCTATGCACTATCAGCACATTGGTTGTTCTATGTGATGCCTTAGGTGTCTTGATTGTTCATGTTAGAGCTAAACTTCCATAGTGGGAGTTCTATTTACTCAAGTCAGTGTTTTGCGTGGTTATACCTCACTGAGTGACTCCCCTGTTATTCACCCCTCTTTCTTCCCCCATTTCAGGTGATACTGACGATTAGGAGTGATCATTTCAGACTGGTGCTTTTGTGAGTTTTATTTATCTATTTTCAGACTTATTTTTATCGTTGTTTTGAGATTTATTATGTTATTTGGATTTATGGAGTTTGGAGATGATTTATGCGATTTAATAAATGGAAATTTCAGACAGTTTTATTTATTTTATTATTTTGGAAAATGCGAGTGTTACAATAAGTCAGCCACAAAGTGTAGATATAACTCAGCCGTAATGTTGATTTAAGTCAACCTTACTAAAATAATTACCTTGAGACCAAACTGTTTATTAAGAGCTATTTCAACACTCGTAGGTCGAACGGCCGAACCAACGCCGCCGAGAAAGTCCCTGTACAATTTTCCTAAAATATCTGGTGTTGATTGTCGAGATCGATTAGAACGCTCAGTTACTGAACATGGATATTCCGAATCGTAAATACGAACATAGAATGTAGGGGAATCCTCTTGTGTTGAAGCACGAACTCTCCAGAGACATCCACCAACCCAACATCTAACAATGAGTGAATCTGGATTGGATACTTCCACATCAAAATAAAATCGATCTCTCAGTGTAAGAGTTTTGTGCTCATATTAGTTTTGTAGAATTTGAACCCATCTTGTGGTCTCGATTATCATTCTTATTGCTAATGTTTAGACTTCAGATGATGTTTGGATTCTTTGGATGTTGGAGTTTGGAGATGCAGCTAGCATGATGGAAATGCAATTGAAGCCGGCTTTTATTTTTTTTTATGTTTTTGGATTAATGATCTCTGTTGTTTTATCTTTGATACTTTAAGAGTATGGTCTCTGTTTTTATGTGTGTTTTGATCGGTGAATTGATCAGGTTTTATGTTTTTTATCTATGTTTTGAAGTTTTAACTACTAGAAAAAGATAGATATCACTTGAAACTTTGGTGTACTGCATGTTTACAAATCATTTTTGTCTTGAACCTCTTGGTTATTTCAGTTTTAAAATGGTAATGGTTGTATGTTTGGGTAATTTTGCAGGTTCTTGGGTAAAAAAGGATCCAAAACTCACAATTTAGATCTAAAAGTATGTGAAATCGATTCGAAATACGTGGAACTGACCCGAAAATGGATTCGAAGTACATGGAACCTATCTGACAAGATAAAGATCCAAAAGTTTTTTAGTATTAACGAGTTCGAAATAAGTATACCCGAACCGACCCAAAAAATTATAAGTATTTGTACGGGTCTAATTTTCTAAGACCCAAAAAAATCCGGACCCGATAAGACCTGATCCGAATAAGATACGGGGATCCGGATGTCCAGACCTAGTATATATGTAGGGCTGGGCAAAAAAACCGAAACCAAAAAATCTGAACCGAACCCGATCCGATAAAAAAGAATCCGAACCGATCCGAACCTGACGTAAGTACCAAATGGATCTTGTTTTACGGTATTTCGGGTTATGGGTTTTATCCGAACCGAATCCGAACTTAAAATGGATATCCGCGAGAACCCGAGACTTTAAAATTTCAAATAAAACTTTTACCATACCCAATCTAAATTTTTAATATGTTTCGAAAATACTTTAATATATTACTGAGTACCTACAATAATTAGTTATTATATGAATAATTAACTCAAATATTTAGTCTAATATATAATTTTATTTGGTTAATATTAATATTTATGATGGACATTACATTTGAAGTTAAGTTACGAATAAATTTGTTTTTGAAGTTTAAATAATGTTGTCTTCTTTATGTTTAAATGGTATTTCTTACGTTTATAGAATTATTAGTTGTTAACTTTAAGTTTTTATGTTTCATTATATATGATTTTCGTTCATACAAAGATTTGGTTTGTCATTAAACATGATATGTTTAGTGTTGTAACATATAGTTCAATGGAAAATTTAATATGGTTGGTAGACGGTTGACAAAAAAAAAATGGTTGGTAGACTAGTTTCACAAAATTCTTTTGAAAGACAACAATATGGTTTGAATAAGCTAAATGCATAAAATTTAATAAAATGACTTAAAATATATTGAGTTTAATCGAGTATAAATTAGTATTTTTAGAACCGATAATATCTGAAACCGAAACTATTTTGGGTTCAACCAGATCTTGGACATGTTACTAAATCTGAACTGAACCCGATTAAACCCGAACCGAATCCGACCAGAATTTTTATAATATCCAAATGGGGCTGAAATTCATGAACCCAAAAACCCGAAACCCGAATGAACCCGAACCGAAACCCGGACCCGATTGCGCAGCCGTATATATTTTGGGTTCAACGAAAAATATATTGGTTCAACTTTTGGGCAGGGTTTCAGTTGGGTTAGATTTGGTTCAAACTAAACCGTCTTTAAAAGTATTTAAATCAAAAACCTGTAATCGGATAAAAATTTATAGAAAACGATCGACCCCTTGGCAAATCTTCAGCAGTCATGGATCTCTCACCTATTACGGAAGCTTTAGCCGTCAAATCCTTTGATAAAATCGCCGATATCTGCGACAATCTCATGCTTCAGGTCTTATATTCTTGTGTCTGGTTTTCGTTGGCTCTAGGGTTTTTAAAGTGGCATTCGTGAGGATAATCGTTCGATCTTACTTAACAGGTTGCTTCCGAAGGAATCTCATTCCATGATGACTGGCCTTACGCAATCCATCTTCTCGGTCACTTCTACGTTGACGACTGGTCAGCTAAAACCCTTGTCTTTGATTATATTGTGGAATTTAGAATTCCCCTATCTGTTTCCAATTGCAATTACATATCCAAAAAAAAAAAGAGTTCCGATATTTTCCATTCTGGAGGAGTTTTATAAGCTCTGTGCTTATCACATGCCTTGTCCACTGTGAAGAGAAATTAGACAACTTTGATACAGTTTAGCTGTTGTTAAACAGTTTTGCATTTGGGTTTTTAGTATCTTTGAAACTAGAGAAGTATGATTTTGCTCTTCTTGACTTTGCGCATGACTATTCTTAATGTTTGTTGTTGTGCTTGTTTTGCTAAATCTGAGGTGAAAAATTACTGCAGTGATAGCGCCCGTTTCCTGTGGAAAACAATACCTCCAAGTGTGAAGGAGAGCAAGCCTGAAGTTGCTGCTGCTTGGAGGATTGGTCAGAAGCTCTGGACACGTGACTATCCTGGTGTTTATGAAGCTATTCGGGGTTATGACTGGAGTCAAGAAACTAAAGATATGGTTGCTGCATTCTCAGGTAGCATTGAATGGTTTCTTGAACTATCTGTGTGCTAAAAAGTGATTGTTCATCTTCTCTAGTTTTAGCTCTGGTCTGCATATTGAGTTTGAATAGGTGGGTTTTTCATGTTAGACCTTACTTTAGAATTTGTGTTAATAGAGTTTCTGTGTGTTGGTTTTGTTTGTAGATGTTTACACAAAAAGGATGTTTCAGCTTTTGTTGTCTGCCTACTCCACAATTACCATCCGCGATTTGGCTCTTTTCCTAGGGATGACAGAAGATGATGCCACAACTTGTAAGCTTTCTTTCTTTCTGCAGTTTCCTCTCAATTCTTGTAAAAGCTATCCTTTTGGGACAATACTACTGTCTCTCTTCTCTTGTGTCTCTATTGCCAACCATTATATGTTGCAGAAAGTATAATTTTATATATTTTTGGTTATCTCGGATGCACACAGATGTTTTGGAGAATGGATGGACAGTGGATGCGGCATCTCAAATGGCGACTGTGAAGAAGCAAGCTGTTAAAAGAGAGCAAAAGGTGGATTCATCGAAGCTGCAACGCTTGACGGAGTATGTGTTCCACCTTGAACACTAAACTCTCCTATTTTAGCGAAAACTAAAACGGCCAAAACATATCCTGTTTCAAAGAGACGGCTCTAGTTTCAGTTTTTTTTTTTTTTTTGGGAGACTTATTTCACAAGTTTGTAATCTACAACATGCCTGGTGCTGATATGATAGAGCTGATTTCGGCGTTAAATTGATATACCGTATGCTAAACGTAGAATCATCACAAAGACTCCTCTCATCTACCAGTCATGCTAAGAGAACCAAATAATGTTATTTATTTGGCGTTTTAGATTCGTGAAATAGAAAACTAAACAAAAACTATATCGATAGGACGGCACTATGTGTTTTTCGAGTATTCAGTTCACTAGTTGTAACTTAACACAGTTCACTAGTTGTAACTTAACACAGTTCACTAGTTGTAACTTAACAACATGGATTATCTTTAATTAGTACTAGCGCCGATATAGTTTTTGTTTTAAACTAACCTCCCATTTAAGTAATTAGGGCTGTTATATTACACAATAGTCTGATACTCTGGTTGTTGGGTGTGGAGGTTGAGATGCTCTTTTTACTTGTCGCGTGGGTTCGCTTACGCATGACAAGACTTTTCTCATCCACCGGTTCTGTACTAGATAGAACAGTTAAAGATAGTCAAGTAGGTAGTCATAATCCTCTACAGCTTGTATAATTTTTAATCATAAGATTAAAAATATAGATAATTGCTTTGCTTGAAATAGAATTAGAATATTTGAGCTATCTATAAAAAGCCTATAGTGTGTTCCCTTCCTTCTGTACTTTATTTAAACTTCAACACCCCCAATACACTAACTAAAAATGGCCAACTCGGTTAACAATGGTTGCCGTCGTCCTCACTACTTGATTGTAACTTTTCCGGCTCAAGGTCACATAAACCCTGCGCTAAAGTTAGCCAACCGCCTCATCCACCACGGCACAACCATCACATACGCGACCACCATTTCAGCCCTCCGTCGTATGGGCGAGCCACCTTCCACCGAAGGCTTGTCCTACGCTTGGTTCTCCGATGGGTTCGACGACGGTCCCAAGTCCTTCGAGGACCAGAGAAACTACATGTCCGAGTTCAAACGTCGCGGCTCAGACTCCCTGAGCGACATCATCAGAGCCAGTCTCCAGCCAATCACTGGCGTCATCTACTCAATTCTCGTCCCTTGGGCTTCTACTGTGGCGCGTGAGTTTCACCTCCCGGCTACGCTTCTCTGGATTGAGCCCGCCACTGTACTCGACATCTACTACTACTACTTCAACGCCTCTTACAGTCACCTTTTCGACAAAGAACCAATTAAACTACCGAAACTGCCAGCGTTCTCCACCGGAGACCTCCCGTCGTTTCTCCAGCCGTCGAATGTATTACCGTCCGCTCTTGTAACACTAAGAGAACACATCGAAGCTCTCGACTCGGAGTCGAACCCCAAAGTCTTGGTGAACACATTCTCCGAACTGGAACCGGAAGCGTTAACCTCCATCGAGAAACTCAGAATGGTTCCGGTCGGACCGTTGATTTCCTCCTCCGACGATTCTTCAACCGGTAAAGCTGATCTGTTCCGATCATCAGACGAGGATTACATCAAATGGCTAGACTCGAAGGTGGACAAGTCCGTGATTTACGTATCATTAGGCTCACACGGGGACGGTTTGTGGGAGAAACACATGGAGGCGCTCACTAGCGGCGTGTTGGCTACAGGCAGACCATTTTTATGGGTCGTGAAGGAGACAAAACCAGAAGAGAAGAAGAGTTGTTTCGTGGATTTGATCAGAGGAGAGGATAAAGGTTTAGTGGTGGGGTGGTGTTCTCAGACAGCGGTTTTGGCGCATCCCTCAGTGGGGTGTTTTGTGACTCACTGCGGTTGGAACTCGACTCTCGAGAGCTTAGAGAGCGGTGTTCCGGTGGTGGCGTTTCCGCAGTTCGCGGATCAGTGCACGACTGCGAAGCTTGTGGAGGATGTGTGGGGAAGTGGGGTGAGAGTGAAGGGAGGTGAGGAAGGACATGTGGATGGAGATGAGATGAGACGGTGTCTGGAGAAGGTGATGGGAGATGGAGAAGACGCGGATGAGATGAGAAGGAGTGCGGCGAGGTGGAAGACACTGGTCGTTGATGCGGCGGCGGAAGGTGGACCATCGGATTTGAATCTCAAGGGATTTATGGAAGAGTGAGACTTGTGATCTTTTTAGTGCTTAAAGGATGAGGAGTGAAGATAGGGTCTCTTCATTCTTCTCCAACTCTTTTTTTTGCACTACCCTTTCTAAAAAAGGAAAAACTTTTCTGTTCACTGCAAATTTCAATTTTCTGTTCACTGCAAAAAAAAATTTTCACTGCAAATTTTCTATCTTTTAAAGTTTTAAACATTGAACAATAGTAATTATAACACATATCACATTAAACACTGGAAAAGAACAAAAAAACAAATATAATACATCCACAATTAGCTTCTAAGCAAATCTTTTCCACTCTAATTGCTCATCTAAAATAAAATATAATTACCAGAATTTTTTTTTTTATCAAACCCAATCTGATATGTGCATATACCAAATATTACATCATCAAATCTATCTAGATTAGTAAATTACACAGACTTCGAAACATCAAATAATATATATATATATTAAAATAACAGACAAAAATAAAAGAAATCAGTTTGTTTATAGACTATAAGAGAAATGAAAAAAAAATTGGTGAAAAAAAACATAGAACTACGAACGTTCTGAACATGGGTCAATCATAACATCCAAGTACTTCTGATAAAGTAATGGGAAGAACAAACGAAAAGGTAAACACATACCAAACAAAATGAACAATATTTTCACCAAATACATAGCCTAATTTTTATTGTCAAATCCTCATTCAAAAACCTAACAAATCCATATCACGATTAACAATGAAGCACTGGCAAAACAAAATCAACAATGGCATACTACTTATTTCAAGATTTACAGTATTACCTGTTTTAATTGTATGTAGACACTGCAAAAAAAAAAAACGGGAATGAACATTGTGGAAACAATTATAATCTTCTTAGAACATCTCTAAAAAGACTCTCTATTTTAAAGTGTCCAAAACTCTATATTTGAAGTTTCAAGATATTCTTCTCCAAAAGAAAAACTTCAAATTTAACTTCAAAATTATTTCTATTTTACAATTTGATCCTTATATTTGTCTTAGTGAATATAAATTCATAAAACATTGATAAATAACATACACACACATATATATATATATTATACAAGAATATTAATTAATAAAATCTTACACCAAAATATAAAATTATAAATACAAATACATGATTATTACAAATAGAATACCACATTTTTGTTGTCTAATTTTAATTTTAAAATATTTAAAAAGACAAAACTACAAGCAACTATTTTAAAATTTATTATAAATATTTATTTAGTTTTATGTCTAAAATTAAATTTATAAAAGGTAAATTTTAATTTGAAATATTTATGAGATTTAAAAAAATTTATGGATTAAAACAATAAACAAAAAAAATATTTATAAATTCTAATTTTTATTTGTAATTGTAAGGACCAAAATGCAATTAAAAAGATGAAACTTTAAATTTAGAGTTTTGAGTATTGAAACTTCAAATATAGAGTTTCACTCTTAAAAACTTCAAATTTGTAGTTTTGAAGTTTCTTTTTGGAGAGCAAAAAACTCTATATTTGAAGTTATAGAGTTTCTTTTGGAGATGCTCTTAGCTAGACAAAACATAATATATTTATCATTTATTCAATTTTTTTACTATTTATTGGTGACTCTTTTTTTAAAAATAAATACAGAGGATTGAAGAAAACTGCAAAACTCAATATAAGACCAACATACATAAATTCTGAAGGAAAGAGCAATTTATGAAGTATCAATTTTATAGTGCTTCCAAATGACAAGAAATGCCTTCTAAATAAATTTTGGAGTCAAACTGATGGTGATCTGCTACATTTAGCCGCTACCATCATAACTATAAAAGAATATTGTGGGTTATATTTTTGGTTTAGCTTATTTAAGTTTAAAATACGAATTTTATCCTAAACCTACAAGTATACGTTATAGGTCAAATATACATATGAAGGGTATATATATCTTCGAAATCCATAGCAAAAAACGAAGGTTGTTATAGATCTAGTCCTGAATAGGTACACACTAAAACAACAAATAAGTTAGAATATATATATATATATATATAATTAAATATATATAATTAAATATAATTTTTCCACAATTTACTCAAGAGATACACAACAAAAAATAAGATATTTATGCATAGAGTTATGAAACAGATTCCTAAATAAGATCAGATTAATAATCACGGGTAATGAACCAAAATAATTGTAAAAATGAATTATAAAAGCAAATTATAAAAATTATTTTTTCAACCTTTTTAGAGAATATGTTTTACAATTATTACTTATTAATAATAGTTTTTAAAGTTTATAGTTCAAGTTTAGCATTAAATAAATGTTGATCAGTTGATGTCAACCTTTGAAGATTTTTTTGTGACATCTTGAGTCTGGTTACTCTAACTTCATGAAGCGACCTTTAAGTATGCTAAAGAGCTATGGTAGATTGAATAAAAAATGTGTATGCTTGCGAATCTTGTAGAAGTGGAAGCGTCTTTTAGAAAATAGTACATGTTGAAAGCTAAATACACATATAATAAAATATAATGTATTAGTTTTTTGAAAAAGAAATACATATAATTAATATTATTTAATTAAAAATTAAGAATTAAAACTTCTGTATTGTTTCTTAATAATATAAACCAAACCAACTGATTTCAAAGTATATTGTGTTAAAGACAAACAATTTTGAAATTTTCAAACATATTATTACTCATTTAATCAAATTAATCAGTTTTGATATTGGACAAATGATTAATTTGTTTATCTAAGTAAGATATCTTATAACTGAAATATTTTTTTGAAATGTAATGTTATTTAGCAACAGTTAAGAACTGTTGAAAAAGTATAACATCTTAGTGATTAGCTTAAAAAAAAAACAGATCACATTTAGGTAAAACAGAACACCTTTGATAATGTTGTATAATCTATTATTCTTCTCTCCCGTTTCATCTTTCCGGCTGATTTCATCATCCTCGTTCTCTGTAATCTCTACACAGAGACGTAATTTTTTTATTTTCCTTAGACTTAAATTTTTTTGCAGTTATCGAGTATTGGAGACGTAAACTGGTGGCGTGTCGTGCGCCATTGTTTTCAAAGCTTTATTTGAGAACATGTAGCTTAGCTGAATCTGATGACTCAACTCATTCAATCCGTAATCATCGAGTACTGACTTTGCGAGTTCGTCGTGTGTTGTTTTCTCATCTGCATGCAGAACTATACATCTTCTACTATCGGGTTTGAATACATATCTGTTTTTCTTAATCCAGTTACCTGAAACAATAATTACCGGGTCCATAAGATTTTAGAGAAAGAGAAGAAGGTGAAGAGCATAGAGCGGCGTCTGTAACATAAACCCTAATTTCATTGTTGTAACGTTAGTAATGACGTGGAAAATAAAAGTTGACATGGATGATGACATGGAAAATTGATAATTCAGCAACCAAAAGAACACTTAAGTCAGCCACCAAGTACATCTTAAGTCAGTCAAAACGTGAATACTATTTTAGTAATTAATCTTTTGCTAATAAATCAGCTATAACAAATATGAAACACAATAAGTCAGCCGTATCGTCTAATAAATCAGCCGGCAAATGAATGTTATTCTAGTAATTATTCTTTCGCTAATAAGTCAGCTGTAATTAAGCTGAGTTTACTGTTAGTCCATTTTATTACGGCTGATTAAATATAACTCAACCGTTCAGGTATTTTGTTACTTCAGTTCAGATTTCGGTTTGAATATTTCAGATCGGGTTTGGTGTTGGACCCAATTTCAGCACCTAGTTAAGTAAGCCTAAGCCCATATAGGATCACGACGAGCTCGACATCGATCAGACTCTACGAGGCCGAGATGGCATCCCAAAGATCACGGAAACAGTTAGAAGACGAAGAAGCTATAAAAATGAGCTAGAATGGAGTGCAACACACATGGAAAAAACTAGAGCTATTTACTAATCAAATCGATATCAGTCCATAGATTTCTAGTTCGCTTATTACTTCTACTTTTCATTGTTGTTTTTGATCTTGTTTCATCACCTTGAAACGAATCCCGTATTCAATAAAAAGTCCATTTTTGTCAACCGAATTTCGATTGTATCATTGTGTTTAAGAGCATCGTTACCCACATAATTTTTCTTCCCCTGATTAACCTCTCGATCACTAAAAAAATACTTTTTGTGCATTTTAGGATCTACATTTGGGTATCGGGTAAAATGCTCGATGTGGAGAAGGAGAAATCAAAGGCGTTGGCTGCAACAAATCCTATGTCATTCGATGATATTATTGAATGATTTGAGTTATTAAACACTTGAAGTTTTTTCTTATTTGGTTATGTAATGTTTGTTTGAATGAAGTCACTGGTGATTTTAGGCGAATTCTGCTTCTTAACATATGCTGCGTTGTACTTGTATCATTTGAAAAAGTCTTTTACTTTATCTTTCCATATGTGCTTACTTGTGAGTCAAGTCACAGTTATGTTTCAGTTTGTATTAGTATAGTTGCCGAGGTAGATGTTCTTCAAGTTGTTGGCACCTTAGAGAAATCTGAAGAGGGAACACTCAGAACAAAAGATAACTGATGTCAGTGACAGTAAGTTTTAGTTGCTTCTTTAATGAGCTTAGGTTTTGGATTTTAAATGTATATATGTTGCAAAGATGTTGTACGTAATCTTTTTTTAGGGTTTTATCATATCCTACTTCTGTGTATGCTTCTATAGTAGGTAGAATCTGTGAGCTCGGCACAAGACACTGTAGTAAAATTCCGTGCAAGGAACCAACAGGTGAAGACTGCATGCATGAATGTCTTGCTCAGCCTAAGTCAGACGCTGTGCCAAGAACCTCAAGAGCTTTCCCTTGATGATATTTTCGAAGCAGAGAAAGCACTAGCTTACGTGAAAGATTCTTGCTTGGAGGTGGATTAGTTTGCGAAAAAGCTTAAAAGCATAATTAACGCAAGGACTTTTAGGACACTGTTATAAATCATGTGAATGGACGAATCATAACCAGCATGTTTCCTTTTCTTTATACCATTAGGATTTCCATATATCAACTTAGCGTGTTTTCGTTTTACTTAAGGATTAGGATTATGTACTATTTCTTTTTTACTATGGCAGTATAATCTTGTATATAAGGAACCTCTATGGTCATGAATAACTTAGAACTAATTCTCCTTTTCATTCGTTTAGTTTCATAACACGTTATCAGTACGAAAAACTCTCAATAACCTAAGATAAAATTCGATCCTCATAAACCTTAAAATCCTAGCCGCTGGCAATAAACCCTAATTTCTATTTTCTGTTCCGACGAAAATTCCTAATCCGATCTAAGCAAACAATCCGATGATCCGTTCTTCATCCTGTTCGTGAACCGACGAGACGATCAGATCATCCGACGATCCGATAGCTCCGACTGATCCGATACTGTTCGTGATCCGACTCGTCCCAGCTCGTGACTTTAGCTCGTTCCAGCTCGCGGTTCTTCTCTCTTTGGTGGTCCGGTTGAACCCTACTAAAGCTAAGGTAAATTCGAAACCCTAAAGAGAACCCACAATCGAATTTGGATTGATTGATATAAATTGAGACCATTAAAATTTGTAAAAACCTAATCAAACCCTAAGGTAATAGATCCCAAAAACCCTAATGAGTAAATCGAAGCTCTCCAGTTCGATAGAGATTGTTTATCAATTAATATCAAAACCTTAATGGTTTTGAATCTCAAAATCCTATGATCTAATGATCATATCGTTTCCTTTAAACTCGCATGATCTATTGATCAAATGAAAACCCTAAACCACATACCATGCATGAAACGATTCAAAACCCTAAAATAAATTATATTGAATCTGTTTGATTTTTTGATCTTATTGTTGTTGAAGAATTAAGATTGCTAGATTAATTGTTAATTGAAATCGATTGCTTAATCACCTAGAAACCGGTTGCTAGGATTGTTAAGATTCAAACCACTTGTTCATTAGTTGTTCTTAAAAGTTCATTGACTGCTCTTAAATTCGATAAGCATGTTCATCACTAGGTTGTTAGTATAACCGTTTGATAAGATTGTTCATACCATTTGCCGTGCGGCTTGTCTTGCATTCATATACATACTGAACACTTAGAAATAATTGTTAGGATTGATCATAAACAAATGGACATTGCTTGAAATCATCTTGTAGCTGTGTGGCCTTCATTCATATTGCTAAATAAGTAAACCGCATGATCATATTGCTAGAACATCTTGTTTGATCGTGTGACCAGTTATGCATCATATCTGATCATCTTGATTGCATTATAAACTTCATCACATTATTTTTTAGAAATTTTTGTTCTCTGGTCCGTGTGACATTAACTAATAAAAAAATAAAGTTTTTAAATTTCTAAAAAGTATAATATTTGATTTCCGATGTCGAAAATCAACAACTTGAATTTTGCTGCCCTAAATCTCTTAGGAGATAATTATTTGCAATGGGCACTTGATACTAAGATCATATTGAAATCCAAGGGCCTCTGTGAGTGTATTTCGAGGACAATAATGCAACTGAGAAAGATAGAAACAGTGCAATATTAATTATTCGCCATAATCTTATTGAGAGTCTCAAAGATCAGTACTTAACTATTGAGAATCCTCTAGACCTTTGGAACGAGTTGAAACAAAGATATGATCACCAAAGGATGGTGTTGTTACCAAAGGCTAGATATGACTGGAAGAATCTCATAATTCAGGACTTGAAGTCCGTGGATGAATATAACTCAGCAATGTTCAAAATTGTTTCTAAATTGAAGCTGTGTGGTGAGGATATCACAGATGAGGATATGCTTGAAAAGACATTTTCCACCTTCCACATAAGTAATGTGTTGTTACAACAACAATATCGTGAAAAAGGCTTCAAAACTTATGCAAATTTGATTTCATGCTTATTACTTGCTGAGCAAAACAATGAGTTAGCGATGAGAAATAGTGAGATGAGACCTCCAGGATCCACACCATTACCTGAAGCACATGCAGTTGTAGAGGCCAAGAAATAAAGTAACCATGTCCATCATGATAAACCACACGGCTGAGGCGAGGTGGATGGAGAGGACGTGGCGTGGCTAGTACAACTCATATGGCCGCGGGAATAGCTATGGAAGAGGCTGTGGATATCAATCCCATTCAGGCCGTAGTAGAGGCAGAATTAGTGTTGTTTCTAAACCACAACACTCGACCAAATCAGTGTGTCATAGGTGTGGAATGAGTAATCATTGGGATAAGAATTGTAGGACTCCAAAGCATCTAGTTGATCTCTACCAAGAGAGTTTGAAAGTGAAGAATCCTGAAGCCCACATGGTCTACAATGATGATGAAGATGATTCTGATCATGAGAAAGATGATCTTGTGGAATATGAGACTTCTGATTGTCTAAAAGAATAAAGTTGATTTCGATATCTTGTTTTGTGTTTTGTTTTTATGATTTCTTTATCTTTGTGATTTATTTGAATAATTTATATGAATGAAAGTGTTTATTTTAAATTCTGTCCCTGAAAACTTCAAAATTAATTATATAAAATACAATAAAATTATATAATAAATAAAATAAAATAAATCTAAAGTTTCTTCATTCTTATTTTGAAGAATGAATGATTTTTCAAATATATAAGTTTATAAAAAATATAGTTGCAGGTATAGCTATTCTCATGATGGGCTACGGCCAAAGAGATCTAATGATTTATATTCACCCATAGAAGCCCATTGAGTTTAAAAGATATAAGAATGGTTTCCATATTGAAACAATGGGCAAAGGAAATAAAGAGTTCCTTTTTAGATATATAAACTTGCCAAGAGCATAGAAAAAATGGTTGAGACTATACCTGCATTCTCTACCGGTCTTTACTATGCCAAGATCAGGATGATAGAGGCTAAAATGCCTGCAAAAAATATTCATTTTATGGCATAACCGGATTGGCCATCCTGATTCAAACATGATACGAAATTGATATAAAGAAAGAGTTATCCCAAAGAAACTCACGTGTGTTGCATATACACAAGGGAAACTCATTGATAGGCCATCACCAGTCAAAGAGACTAAGTAAATAATAAACTGGTGAATACATTTCCCAAGCGTTTAAATGATTATGGTATGTTCATGGGGGTAAGTGTGGACAATTCCGTGATACTGTCCATACCAAGAACGGCTTGGTCGAAAATATTTTATTAAACACATACAGCTGAATGCTAGACCATTATTTATGAGCTCAAAACTCCCAGTCACAGCTTGGGCCACACGAAATTTACATACATCTAAGTTAATACGCATCAGGCCATTTAGTGAGCATAGATATTCCCTCTCGATTAGATAACAAGTCAAGAGCCAGACATATCCCATCATAAGACATTTGTATGTGTCGTCTATGTACTAAATTACTCCACCACAGAAAACTAAGATGGGACCTTAAAGAAGGATGGGATATATGTTAGATATGAATCTCCCGCGATAATAAAATACCTAGAGCCGCTATTGTGTGATCTATTTAAAGGCCAGGTACACGGAATGCAAATTTAATGAATCCGACTATCCAACATTAGGGGAAGAAAATAATACGCTGGTAAAAGAAATAAAATGGAACAACCATCATTGTCTTGACATGATCTTCGGACTAAAGAATGTAAATTAGACGTCCAAAAGATTATTCATTTACAAAAGAAATGCCAGACACATTTGCTGACCCGAAAAGAATGACTAAGTCATATATACCAGCTTGAAATGCACCAAATTTCAATTTGATGTCCAAGAGAGACACAGTCAAGTTGCTACAGAGTCTAGACAATGTTTGAAACGTGGTAGACCGGTAGGTTCCAAAAATAAGAATCCTCGAAAACAAAAGAAAGGTGCACATAATGATAAAAAAATCCGAGGTCAAGGAAACCATCCTATACATGAAAACAAAGCCGGCCGGCTCTAAGGTACCAAACACTGAGGCTTGGGACGCCAAGCTTCAGGGTACTAATGGTCCTGATAATGATGAGATTGTAATCGATTATATCATGTCTAGATCATGATGGAACACATAAGAAAGTCGGAACATAGATGATATATTTATACACAAGGTAGCACTTGAACTAATGGATATAAACGAGGATCACGAACCCACGTCAATATAAGAGTGCTCATTCGTAAGATCAGATTGGATTAAATGGAAACGTGGAGTTAGAATATTTAAAGAAGAAAGGCGTATTTGGTCATATAATATAGACGCCATATGATATAAACCAGTGGATATAAATGGGTCTTTGAGAGTAAGAGAAATGAATATGAGAAATCGTGAGATATAAAGCACGACTTATTGCACAAGAATTTTCACAATAGACCAGAAATAAATATACTGCCCTGTGGTGGATGCATATACTTTTAGATTCCCAATAAGTTTGGCTATATATATAAGAAAGGAAATTAGATGGTCCATTGGATAAAGAGATAGAAGTACCAGAGGTTATTGAGCTCACATATAATCTGAACCTCTGGATATATGTCCCAAACAGTTGAATATCTTAAGAAAGATTTGAGATGAAAGACCTAGGCAAAATGAAATTCTGTTTGGGTTTACAGCTTGAGTACTTTAATAACGAAATCGTTGCATCAAATGGCATATACATAAAAGGTACTCAAGAGACTTGATAAAGAACAAGTTTGTGTGTATGGTCCAAAGAGAGAGGATGAAGAAGTCCTTGGTCCCGAAATGCTATATCTCAGTGCCGTAGGAGTTTTGATGTATCTGGCAAGCTACAGTAGGCCAGGTACATCTTTTGCCATGTATTTACTATCTAAACTTAGCTCTTGGCAGATCAAAAGGCACTGGGACGGGATTAAACATGTTTTTCGTTACTTACTTGGAACGAAAGACTTGGATCTATAAGCGGTGGGATTAATCATGCTCTGAAGAGTATAGGAAAAGAAGTAATTGCAGACTAGTTAGAAGTAAAGGAGATTTTTTTTTTTCCTCAAAAGAAAAAAAAGATTAGGAGGTTGAGTTACACGACTTTCATAAACTGATTTTTTTTTTTTAAAAGATAATTACAAAAAATTGGATATATTCTTTTTTGGTTATATTTACATTAGATATTCTATACAACTCCTATTTACAAAGCCCGAGAATTGCTGTATCCGAGTCCAAACAAATTGTGTTAAGTCACTCAGGTTCTAGGGTTTTCTAGTCTCTCCACCGAGATCAATGGAGAAGAAAGTTGATAAGAAGTTCACTTGGGTGATAAAGGATTTCTCTTCTTTGAAATCTACGAAAATATTTTCAGATAAATTCGCCTTCAGTGGCTGCAAATGGTATAAGGTTTTAAGTGTTTTCATTTACCCTTCACAATTTTTCTTACTTTTGTTTTTTTTTCCTGCAGGCATCTTAGTGCATATCCCAAAGGAAACAAGGTTAGTAACTATCTGTCTTTGTATCTGGAAGTCGCCGATTATGTATCGCTGCCAATTGGATGGAGAAGACACGTACGATTTCGCATCATTGTTGTAAATCAACGTTTTAAGACACTCTGCCCGGAAGTTGGTAAATATTTCTTCGTACTCGCCGGTTGGGCTAAAAGGAGTTATTATTTTCGTTGGCTCTATATCATAAACATCTTCAAGTCTCTTGTTTTACTAGAATTCTATATTTCTTAAGGTTGAAGTTGAACATTGTTGTTCAATATTCACATATGCATATTTCATTTGTAATTCTTTATATTAGATGAATGAATAATGGTTTGTGGTTTTACAGAAGTAGAAAAGTGGTTTGATGAGAAGAATTACGGCTGGGGTACTCCATCCTTGCTTCGTCGTGATCATATTGATGGCACATACACCGGGTTTCTGGTAAATGGAGAGCTCAAGATTGTTGTCGAGATAGACCTTCTTGAAATTGGCAAAGTAGACGTTAATGGGTTTGATCTTCTTTCTTCACAGGTACAAATTTAAGAATTATGTATATTTATGTAGTAAGTGAAAACATGACGTGTTAAACTTGCGTAATAAGGTGGTTTATATTTACTTTATATTTTTATGTTTTCACTTTCAGGCGGAATACGTGAGCCGTATGCTTGAAAAACACCCAGAGACCGCTTCTCAAGTCTATGCAAAGAACCCAAATATTAGGACATGTTACATAAATTTGTTAGAGCAAGCGCATCGGGGGTCCGTGATGAATCCTTAGCGCAAGTACATAGGTTTGTTTTAATATAATAATGATATTTATCACAATAAACCGAAGGATTGATCCGTTATTAAGAGGCTGAAGGATTTGATCCTTGGGAGACGTGGCCGATTCTCAGCCTATCGGCTGCTTTTGTGTTTCGTATTGGGCCAAAAAAAAATTCATTTTGTACGAAGCAAAAGAAAAAAAAATCAAACTCCTCTCGAAGGCGATTTCTCGAACCCATCGGTGCGATTGGTATCCCTCGACCTC
>CAKOAT010151709.1:53000-71888 GCA_932364175.1 Eruca vesicaria subsp. sativa
AGGCTATGGCGAATATGTTCGATCTTATGATGGAGACCTCGAACCCAAACCCGACGGTTGCCAATGCATGGCAAGCTCTACGTCCGAGCTTTAACCCCGACCCCACTCCGGAAGAGCAAGTGGATATGGATCGACGTGCGGAGCAGCACTCTTCTGAGTTCTTCCAAAACATGAACCTCAACAAAACACCTTAGTTTTTTGGTTTTTAATTTGTATGAATACTTTGTATATTATTTTAATCAAATATAATTTTATATATATATTTTTCAAATTTATTATTTTTTAAAAAAAAAATCAAATTAAAAATCAAAAATAAAAAAAAAATCAAATTAAATAATCGTTTTATTTAAAAATAAAATCTAATTTGGTCGTAAATTAGTCTTTGATTTACGACTAATCGACAACAACTGTCGAAGTTACTTAGTTGTAATATTACGACTAAGTAACTACTAACGTTTACGACTAGTGAACTACTACAAGCATTACGACTATTTAACTACTAACTTTATTACGACTAATAAACTACTAATTGTTTTACGACTGGGTTACGACTACGTGTGTCACCTCAATTTTACGACTAATACCTTAGTCGTAATATTACGACTAGGTTACGACTAATTCTGGTAGTCGTAATGTTACGACTACGTTACGACTAATTGTGCATTACGACTAGCGAATAACGACCAATTGGTTTTCGATGTTAATTGGTCGTAAATGGCATATTACAACTAATTAACAACCAATAGTGTAGTCGTTAGACACCTGTTTTCTTGTAGTGGTATTATTAATTTATTATTTATTTCTTTTTCGGATATCCAATATGTTAGGAAATATGGGTCAATTTTTTTGCGGGAAACTAGAATTTATGGGAGCGGGAAAACACACACAAAATTATTAACGGAATTCGACCAATCGTGCCTATGTCTCCGGACCTGCTACAGATCTTTTTATTATTAACCCGAGAAATTTTACAAGCTTTCAACTTCCGCCTAACCCTAAATACATTCAAGAAATTACTCTTAATTTCTTATAAAGAAAGATTTTCTCACAAGAATTTTTTTTTGTATTTTCCTCTCTTGCACACTCTCTTCTTAACTTGTTCTCTCTCACTCTTCTTTGTTTTGGGATGATCTTGAACGTGAAAAAGCACCATGTATTTATAGGAGGAACTTGAGAGGTAGGTGAGAAGTTGTTGACAAAACAACCAAGCCATTCTTTTTGACTTGTTTTCACCATATCTCCACTTAACCAATTTCTTTCACCGTCCAACAATAAAAAAACGTGATTATTTGACTTACACAATATGGCCCAAACCTATAAAAGGGTGAAGAACTGAGTGAACCATATATTAAGATATTCTAAGAAGTCTATTCTCTTGTAATGGTGGAGTCCATTAATGGTTTCAGTGAACAGAATGTTTTAAGCTATGTTAGTTGGTTGGAAAGTAATTGCTTTTGTGTCTGAACAGAATGTGGTTTTGCTTTTAGAGTTCACTGACTTGGGTTTGCTTTTCTATTTCATAGGTTGTCATGACATGTGACATTTTTTGAAAAAAGTAATACGATTATAAATCAACACAATAATAGCTAAGGTTCTCTCCAGATACATCAAATTTTTAAATGTTTGTGAGATTACCATGTCAATAAATGAAAAAACTGTGAAAACCAATCAAAATATTTAGTCTCTTCACGTCACTTTTGTCTTGTCCTTTACCAACTCTTTTTCATTTGTAACACAATCAAATTCACGATCGGACAACCAACCCAATCCTTTTTCGATTTGATATCTTACTCTCTTCCTCAGACATCATAAAGAACTTCAGATCCAAGAGGAGGAGCGAGGTTGTGCTCTGTCATGAATCCACGAGCGAAGTCAGAGTGGAGTACGAGAAATTCAAAATCGACGTGACGGCATTGTTTCTCGCCGTTAATTTTGGAAACGTGGCTCTCGTGAAGAAGTTATTGGTACGTTTGTTTTTTTTATTCTGTAACCAATTTTGTCGTTTCTTAAGGTCTCTAGCTTAGATTTTGAAACTCATGAACATATATATATTTGTGTTGACCATTAATATATATGATTGTAATGAGTAGAAAGCGTGTCTTGTATTCATGTACAATGTTGTGTTTATATACAAGCAGAGAGATCCTATAACAAAGGGATCATATACATCTAGATAACTCCAACAAGATTTTATCTTTACCTCTAACTTATTCATCCTTATCTCTATACCTCCCCTTAAGCTGGAGGAGAGATGTCTTGGATACCCAGCTTGAACAGAAGATAGCTGAAAGTAGTAGATGGTAAAGCCTTGGTAAGAAGGTCAGCTGGTTGCTCTTTGGTGGGTATATGTTCTGTAGTGATGAGCTTCTCTTCCAACGCATCGCGCACTTGGTGACAATCATTTTCAATGTGCTTTGTGCGCTCATGGAAAACCGGATTCTTGGCAATGTATAAGGCGGATTGACTGTCAGAAAAGAGACGCATTGGACTTGAATGGGAGATGTTGAACGACCCGAGCATGCGTTTGAGCCACTTTAGTTCTCGTAATGTATAGGCCATGCACCAATACTCTGCTTCTGCAGATGAAGCTGAGACGGTGTTCTGTTTCTTGGTTTTCCAAGACACAGGAGAAGTACCAAGAAGAACAATGTAGGAACTCAAAGATCGCCGAGTGAGAGGGCATGCACTCCAGTCTGAGTCGCAATATGCAGTCACTTGTAGATCACAGTTTGAACGGAGAAGGATACCCTGAGAGGGACACCCTTTTAAGTACCTTACGACCCGTAGGGCAGCGTCCCAATGTTCCTGAAGTGGAAGCTTCATGAACTGAGAAAGAATGTGGACTGAGTAGGACAGCTCCGGGCGTGTGAAGGTGAGGTAGATTAGACGGCCAACGAGTCTGCGGTAAGGTGCAGGGTCAGCCAGCGGTGTGCCTTTAGCTAGAGCGAGCTTATGATTGAGTTCGATAGGAGTAGCAACAGGTTTACATCCAAGTAGTCCAGTATCAGCTATGATATCTAACGCATATTTGCGTTGTGACAAGAAGAACCCTTCACTGTTACGGGCAACTTCGATGCCGAGGAAGTACTTGAGCTTTCCCAGATCCTTCATATGAAAGCAATCGCAGAGATAATTTTTGAATTTCTGTAGAGTAGACACATCGTTACACGCAATGAGGAAGTCATCGACGTAGATGAGAATGTGTAGATTAACATTTCCGCGTATGTAGGAGAAGTGCGAGTAGTCCGGTTTACTTTGAATGAAGCCATAAGATTTCAAAGCAGTGCTGAGTTTAGAGAACCAGCAACGAGGAGACTGTTTAAGGCCGTAGATAGACTTCTTGAGACGCGCAACTTTGGTAGGATCGGAGCCTTAAAAGCCCTGAGGAAGTTTCATGTATACTTCTTCTTCCAAGTCTCCGTGAAGAAAAGCATTATGAACGTCCATTTGGTGGACTTCCCACTGCTTAGCTGCTGCAATTTGTAAGAGGACTCGAACAGTAGTAGGTTTCGCGACAGGAGCGAATGTATCCGTATAGTCGAGGCCTTTGCGTTGACGATTCCCACAAGCTACCAGTCTCGATTTGTTGCGTGCAGGTTTGCTATTGGCGTGATATTTGATTTTGTAAAGCCACATACTCTGGATCACTTTCTTTCCTGGAGGTAAAGAGGTAACTTCCCATGTACCGTTTTGAACGTGAGCTGAGTGTTCATCCATCATTGAGTCGCGCCATTCTTCAAGTTTAACAGCTTCAGCATAGCTTTTTGGTTCGACGGCTGATGTGATGGCTGCAACAAAGGCCTTATGGCTAGGAGAGAACTTGGCGTCAGACACATACTTATTAATGGGATATAGACTGTTACCTGGGACCGTAGAGGAGCCTGGAGAGGAATCGGATGGAACATGAGTATGTGTATTACTTTCGACAGTGTTGACGACATAGTTCTTGAGAAGAACAGACGGTTTGTGTTGGCGATGACCTCATCCTAGTATTTCAGGAATTCCAGGGGAAGTTGGCTCTGCAGGGGGTTGAGTATCAGGTGGCGAAGGTAACGTTGGGCTGGTAGGTGGAGATGACGTAGGAGCAGTGGTATCAGGGGGAGAAGGGACAGTGGCTTCAGAGGGAGGAACAATACGTAGTGGTTGAGTAGGTTCTGTAATGGATGGCGTAGTGATAGGAGTGGTAGAAGGAGTCGCAGAGGTAGTGGGGTTAGAATCTGGTGTAGTTGAAGATATATTTTCTGGTGAAGTAGGAGCGAGAGAAGGTACGGTAAGATAATCATCAATTATAGGTTCAGGGTGAGGGTGAGGAGAAGAACTTTGTTGCGAAGGAAATCCAGGAAATTGATCCTCAAGGAAGACGACATCACGACTTGTAAAAAATGTGTTATCCTCAAGATCATATACGTTCCATGCCTTCTTGCCATAGGGATAGCCGACGAAGATGCATTTACGGCTTCGGGCAGAGAATTTATCTGAGCTGCGAGGACGACGCTGAGCATAGCACAAGCACCCAAACACTCGAAGAGTGTTGTGCTTTGGAGGAGAGCCGTGTAGGAGTTCATATGGTGTGAGACCGTTCAAGAGCTTTGTAGGAGTCCGGTTTATGAGATGAGCGGCTGTTAGAATTGCTTGACCCCAGAAGGTCACAGGTAGGTGAGCTTGAAAGAGGCAGGCGCGAGCAACATTTAGAATATGGCGATGTTTCCGCTCGACCCGACCATTCTGCTGTGGTGTGTCAACTGAAGAAGTTTGATGTGTGATTCCTTCGTGACGAAGATAAGATTTTAGTGCCATAAACTCAGTCCCATTATCTGTTCTGAAAGCTTTTACTTGTCGATTAAATTGTCGAACACTCATGGCACAGAAGTTTTTAAGTATCGCAGCAACTTCAGATTTCTCAAGCATAAGGTGAATCCATACTGCTCGTGAATGATCATCGACAATAGTTAGAAAGTAGACAGAACCACAAGAGGCTGGTTTTCGATATGGACCCCACACATCACAATGAACTAGATCAAAAGGTGCAATTGCTTTATTAGAACTTTCATGAAAAACCTCACGTGTTTGTTTAGAAAGCAAACAAATGTCACAAGAATCGGTATGAGAAAAATCAATAGCTAGATTATCTAAAACTGGTAGAGAAGACAAAGCATTGTAGGATGGATGCCCAAGTCGTCGATGCCAAAGTACTAAAGATGATGATTTTTCTTTTCCAGTTCGATGAGATCACGCAACTGTGACACCCGTAAAGTAATACACACCATCCCGTTCTTCACCGGCTCCAATCAGGGTCCTCGAGAAACGGTCCTGCAAAAAGCATAAGGTATCAGTAAATATTGCAATACACCCTGTTTGTTTGAGTAGTTTCGAGACAGAGATCAAGGCGCAATCAAATTCCGGAACATATAGGACTTCGTGTAAGGAACACTGAGAGTTTAGAGAAAGTGTTCCCGATTTTGTTGAACGTGATGTACGTCCATCTGGAAATTTCACCATCGATGGAGTAGTCTCATGAACGTCACGGAGAAGTGAAAGATCTCCAGTCATATGGTGGGAGGCACCTGTATCAATAATTACATCAGTACTAGACGGATTACCAGACATACGTTCCGTTGAGAGCTGAGATTGTTGGTTCTGGAGAAGACTGATGAAGGCAGAGATTTGATCCGAAGAAGCCATTGCGTTGCCGGAGAATGTGTTAGAAGCAGTTCGACTTGCAGGAGAACGTCCACGTCCGCGACCACCAGAGGTATTGCCGCGACCACCGCGTCCTCGTTGTGATTGAGAGGGATTACGACTCTGTTCGACGAACCAGTCGGGGTAACCATGGAGTAAGAAACATTCCGACGCCTCATGACCTTTACGATTGCAATGAGTGCAAAACCTGTTAGGATCACGGCTACGGTTTGTTGTAGGAGAGGCTGTAGCAGGGGCGTTCGAACTTGTAGAATCTGCTTTAATGGAGAACCCAACTGCATCTTGTTTTGACTCTGTAGCACGCATGGAAAGGAGATGTTGTTCAGCCCTGATCACGCGTGAGTAGACGATGTTTAGATCCGGGAGTGGGTCTTCATCAATGATCTGCGATCGTATGGAATTGAACCGCGATTCATCAAGACCAAAAAGAAACTTGTGAACCTTGGCATCTTCTCTTTCTTTGTCAAGGTGAGAAGCGGCGTCACAAGTGCAGGGATGAGGAGACTTGAAGCTTTGTATTTCTTCCCATAGCTTGGACAAACGACCATAGTAATTGAGAACTGAATCACCGTTCTGTTTGCAATTAGTGATTTCATTTTCGAGTAGATGCTTTCTCACACTATTCTTGACGGAGAAGCGACTTTTGAGAGAATCCCATAGTTGAGATGCATCAGGTACGTGACTGACTGTAGAACGAACTTGTGGGTCGATGGACGTGCGTATCCAACCCACAATCATGGAGTTGACGGAGGTCCAGCGAGATAGTTCGGGATTTGCTGTAGGTTTAGTGATTGAGCCATCTAGGAATCCGATTTTCTGTTTAGCTTGAAGGGAATTCCAGAATTCTGTACCCCATTCTGAGTAGTTGTCACCCTTGAGAATCACATGAGTAATTAGAGATCCAGGGTTATCGGAGGGATGTAGAGAAAAGGGAGAGACCGTAGCAATTCTTTCGGTCGTAGAAGTAGAAGTAGAACTTAAAGAAGCAGAAGTAGAAGTTTCCATGATCGGTGATGAACAATGGAAGTTTTAAAAAACAAAGAATAGAATGCGGAAGCGAAAAAAATTTTAGGTCAGAGAACGTTGTGCTCTGATACCATGTAATGAGTAGAAAGCGTGTCTTGTATTCATGTACAATGTTGTGTTTATATACAAGCAGAGATATCCTATAACAAAGGGATCATATACATCTAGATAACTCCAACAAGAGTTTATCTTTATCTCTAACTTATTCATCCTTATCTCTATAATGATTCATCTGCCCTGATTGGATCTTCTACCCTGAAGTTGGGTCGATTGATCTGAAGTTCTTCTGTAATAAAAAGATCCTAAAGAACTTCAGATCCAGGTTTCATATATATTGGATTACATGTTTCATTCAGTCCTATCGTTATTTTGAAGAAAGTGAACATGGACGTGATGAAAACTTTGGTGCACACTTATGGAGAAGAATACATGTCAAAGAAGGTTCATGCCTATGATGGTAAGAAGAGTTTCTCCACGGTTCGACCACTATCCTTCCAGATTAAAGAGTTCATCGTGGATTAAAATGAAAAAAAAAGTTGCTAATTCTTCTTTTTGTTCACTGCTTTAAAAATATCTCCGTATGTACTTTACAAAGATCTAGAATTGAATGAAATAGTTTGTACAACTCTTATTGTTTTGTAGGTGAAGAAAGATTTTGCGGAAGTTAAAAGTTGAGATGGCATAACTTCACAAAAGTGCTAAGATCAGTAGAATTTTCAGCTTTCCCATGAACAAATTTAGGTGAAGTTGCTTATCAAAAAAATTATATATTGATTTCAAAATTGTTGATATCATCTTTTCTCTGTTTTTTGTGCAGCTTGGACGTTTCCTGTGATGGTGTGTTTTTGTTTACCACAACCTCTTCAAATTATAAAGTTTGTTTGGAAATTTTTTTTAATGTGTATTATTTTATTTTATAATATTTCCAACTCTATTAGTAATATTCACATTTCAAAATCAAACATATAGAGAGTTTTTATAAGTTCAGTATTTTATTTCTTTATATCTATATATTTTAAATGAAATTTGAAGTAGAGGGAGGGAAGTTCTTGTATATATTAAATTGAATTCAAAAAAAATCCTAATCTTGGAAACTAAGTGCATTCATAAAAAATACTTTTTAATCACTATTATGCTATCATTCTATTTTCATTTGATTATTCTGTTAATAAATAAAATTTGAAGATTATAAATCATTTACATATATTTAATAATAAAGTTGGTTTTCTTTCTCTCCTTGGGGAGAATTAATACATGTGGCTGTCATGGATTTCAATTTCCTACCGGAACGGGCTTTTTTAATTTCGGGCCCATTCCATCCAGATTTTTTTTGTTTGTGTTAGGTTTAGCTTTCTTCTTTGGCGGCATGGAACTTAGAGCACCTCCATCGGAGGTTGTTAGAGGAGGTTCTCAGAAAAAAAACCAAAAAACTTAAATCAGAAAAGAGATAAAATAAGAGAACCGGTGTCTTCCATAGAGCTTTTAGAACTAGTAAAAACCCCATACGTGTCGTCCTCTTGGTATTGGTATCTCTCTTCGTGGATCCTTTTTTTTTCCTTTTGAGAAATCTCGTCGTCGTTGTTGCTCGGCTGCTACGTCCTCCTCCAAATCCATCCATAAAATCTTTGAGTTTTTTTGTATTGTTCATATGTTTTTTTTCATATTTGTTTAAACTTTATGAAATCAAATAATTTATAAGTTTTCTAATATTTAAATTTAATAATTCAATTTCTAAAACAAAAAATACATCATCAATTGAAAACTAAAACTGATATGGTTGAGAATATATGGCAAAAATTTTAAACAAATCAAGATTTCAACTAATTGTTTTTTTTGTTCACAATTTGTATTTGTATTTCTAATATGCTTCTATGTCATTTTTGTTAAAAAATTTATGTATGTTTTTATTTTAAATTATTCTACTAAAAAAATAATTTTTTTTTCAAGAACCCCTATGAGGTTCTACCATTGGAGATCAAAAAATTAATTACCACTAACCAAGGTTCTTAAGCTTTCAAATCACCATTTTAACTCTTAATTTATTCTAAAGAACCCTTGAGAGGTTTCTATGGATGGAGGTGGTCTTACGACAGAGAAACCAAGAGAGAGCTTCGTCAAACGTTAAAACGTTTGGTTTTCATCTCTTAACTCCCCCTTCAAACTTGATTCCCCCACTCTTTTGCATTCACTCTGACCCATTGTATTCCCAGAGTCACTGATTAGAGGTAGTACTATAAATAAGCCCTCATAAGACATGCATATCACAGCTTCCACAAGAAAGAGAAGATTATTCTGTTTAACTTCCTGTTATTACGATGATCAATTCCCACATCTTCCGTTAGGCACTAAAAACAGGACGGTGCTCCAACAATGTCAAGGTTAGGTTACTGCGATTGTGGGAGGCTAGGAATGTGAGAAAAGGTGGTGAACTGATGAGTCTAGACATGCTCTTTGTCGATGAACATGTAAAGAACTCTTTCCCAATTTTTTTTTTATTTCGTCGATCTGGGAACTTCAACTCTGTCGGCTAGTGTTCTAATACCATTGTCTAAACTTTTTTGTTCATCCCTTTTAACATGCGAAGCTTACGCAGGGATCTATTTCTGCAACCCGTCAGCTCCGTTTCAGGGAACGGCTGAGGGAGGGCTCGGTCTACACTTTAACGGTTTTGATGTCACAAGGAGCAACCCCAATTTTCGTTTATGTGATGCTCCTCTTTTGATTAAGTTCAATGATGGAACTTCTATTGAGAAGGTTATGGGATCTGTTAGGCGCATGCCTATGGAGGTTTTTAGATTCATGCCCTACAGTCGGTTACTTGAACTCGCTAATACCGGGAAACAACTCCCCGGTATGTATCTAGAAATATGAGTAGTTTAGTCTTTTTTTAATAGCATGTACTAACATAACCCTGTCTATTCTCTATCAGATTTAATTGGTGAGCTGAGTGCAATCAGAAGCACGATCACAAACCGTATACCAGGGGCACAGCATGTGATGCTCACTATGAGTCTTCAAAGGTATTTACGAATTTATAATGGACATTTGTCTTGATGGATACTCTTACCCTGTAGCCCCATCTAAATTAATATCATCTCCCTTTTGCAGTGGTGAAAATGTCGTTGTAAGTATGTTTAACTCAATGGCTCTTGCGTTTCATACCAAGTTTGAGGGGTATGGGAAAGAGCCCAAAATTGTAGTCGCCACAAGCCTCAATCCTAAGATAGTTGGTGGTAAGCATGTTTCATGTTTATGTTTTGTAATTCATTATAGATTATTAGTACATACACATGTTGTCAATCATTTATTGTATAAGTAGTGAAATATTTGTTTGGGTGTAACAGAAGTGTTGTGTAGTAAAAGGATGCTTCTTTCAAAAAGAAGATAGCTAGCAGATGTTCGTAAAAAAGGATTTGTATGACCCGATTTTAACAAATAGTTTATTAGGGTTTATAAATATATCTATAAGGAGTTGTAAAGTCATTTTTTGTTTGGATCAATATATAATTGTATGTCCCGAGTTTATGAATTGTTATTTTAATCTTGAGTTTATAAAAATAAATACATAATTTAAGTTTCTTATGGTTAGTATATAGGCTTTGTTCGTGTTTTTTATTCTTATGGTTCTGGGAGTTTGAACTGCCTATTTGAACGTGCGTACATTTTCTTACTTACAACTTGGATAAAGATTAAGAATTGATCTCTGTCAAAGCTACTGGCTAATTAAGAATCGTATATCTATGTAAAGACCAAAATCCATATTTTGCATGCTTGATCTTTAGTGTTTGTTATATATAAAAAAAAGAATATAAGGAAAAAGACTTGACAAAATCTATATTGGGTTAGATTTAAGAGGCTACCAATTCAACATAAATATATATAAGAATAAAAACTACGATTACATGTTACCTCACAATATCAAAAATTAATGTCAAATGTATTTACTATTAACAAACTAAACAAGTTCATACTTTAAGAAAGAGAATTCAAGTTTTACTTTAAGAACTAAATTAAAATGCTTTAAAATTAATACCAATCAATTCAGCAACAATACAACGGTAAAATTTTTAGTCTCCAAGTAGAATTTCAAGTCAATAGTCGTAAACTTTAAAAATCCCTTCTTTTTAAAAAAACCCAACAATGATAAAACTTAATGGGGAAAATTTCTTAAAAATACACATACTGAATTTATTTTGCTAAAAAAATACATCAACTTTTTAGACTTCCTAGAAAATACACAAACTAATTTTGGTTGTCCACAAGATACATGAACTTTTGAATTTTGGAGGTTTCACATCTCGATTTTAACGACGTTAACTCTGAATAACAGAACATTTAGATGCCGTTAGACGACGTTAACTCTGATTCAAAAGTTCATGTATTTTATAGACAACCAAAATTAGTCTGTGTATTTTTTGGGAAACCCAAAACAAATCGTGTATTTTTTCAGCAAAGAAAATTTAGTATGTGTATTTTTAAGGAATTTCAAGAATATACTAAGGTGACAAAGACATTTTTTTTTTGTTTGAATGAAAAATGTAATTTTTGAATATATTTTGTTCATGTTGAGGCCGGTTTTTTTGGAGTCGGTTCGGGTTTATAATTAAAATACGTGTAAAATACCGATAATTTTTGGATCTGTATCATGTGATAGAGAATGTGTTTTTGTTCAGGTCTTTGGGTCGGGTTTGGACCGGTTCTTAGATCCAAATATCTTAGATCCGAAAGACCTGGATCTGAAAAGAACCGGCCCAAACCCGACCCAAAGACCCAAACAAAAACACATTCTCTATCACAAGATTCATATCCGAAAATTACCGGTATATTACACGTATTTCAATTAAAGATCCAAATCGACCCTAAAAGAACCGGCTTCAACATGAACAAAATATATTGAAAATTACATTTTTCATTTAAACAAAAAACAATTTCTTTGTAATCTTAGTATATTTTTGAAATTCCTTAAAAATACACTTACTAAATTTTCTTTGCTGAAAAAATTCACGAATTTTTTGGGTTTCCCAAAATATACACAGACTAATTTTGGTTACCCATAATATATATGAACTTTTGAATAAGAGTTAACATTGTCTAACGGCGTCTAAATGTTCTGTTAATTATAGTCAACGTCGTTAAAATCGAGGTGTGAAACCTCCAAAGTTCATGTATTTTGTGGACAACCAAAATTAGTCTGTGTATTTTTCAAGAAATCTAAAAAGTTGATGTATTTCTTTAGCAAAAGAAATTCAGTCTGTGTAGTTTTAAGGAATTTTTCCAACTTAATACACACAACTGACATATAACAATTCAGAAATCAACATAAATTTTTTTTCCCAGTTGTCGTTTAAAAAAAAAACAATTCAGAAATCAACATAATTCTAATGATTACCGAGAATAAATATAAAATATATATATAATTGTAAAATGGAAATTAGTTAAAGGACCATAATACTTTAGCCACCATAATATCTCATCCTCAGAGTCATGTATTATAAAATACTTCACAATCTATTATTTTATACCTATAAATAACCTAATCTTTAAACCCACAAAGTAAACACTTTACACAAATGAGAGATAACAAACAATTCAGAGATTACATTTTAAAATTGTCAGGCTATATTTAAACTTAAATTTAATATATAATTAAGATGCAGAGACTAGAATCAAATTAATATATCTCTATATAATTGATACATATTTTGTTTTCTAAAATACCCTTAAAAATGTTCTAAATTATAAAATCATAACTAAACCATATCAATATTAGCAAACCGACGCGTAGCGCCGGCCAACCACTAGTTTAAAATATAAAATACTTATCGAAATATCTTCACACATTTACTACTTTCAAATAATTTATATTTCAAAACTATAATTAAAGTATTGTTAATTTTATATAAACAATTTATAAATTTTATTAGTAGCAAAATAACATAAATTTATAAGTAAAAGTCAGTTTCTATTAATTCAGTCCGCAGTTTGGTGCGGATAATTACCTAGTGTTTATTAAATAAGAGCCAAAGTCTCTTGCTACGAACAATAATTACCTACTGCATTTGAAGAGTCGCGAACAATACAAACCTGTTCGCATTCCTCCTAGTTAATTTGGGATGCCTTTAAGAACTTGTTTAGTCTGTCCATTAATCCAGTTTCCTTCAGAACTTTTAACATTAAGTATCCTTTCTCAGTTCAATGACAAAGCAAGTTGGCCACAAGTTCGCCTGGGTAATCAAAGACTTTTCCACTTTGCGTGAGAAGTGTTATTCTACCCAAGTCCAGATTGGTGATTGCAAATGGTAAAAACTATTCTTCTAACTGTTCTATGGTTTTGCTTAGTGATTCGTGTCTTCTCATGTTCTTCAGGCGTCTATCTGTCTATCCCAAGGGAAGATTTAATAGTAGTGACCACTCTGGAAGTTGCTGATGTTAAATCGTTGCCTATTGGATGGAGAAGATTGATGAATTTTCGGCTAACAATAGCAAAACAAGTTTCGGAAGGACCCTCAGTACTCAAAAGTGATTCTTACTTCACTCTACTGTTTTGTTTTATTTCATTTCATTCATCTATGGCAAAGGAAACTTCATGTATTTTATGCATTTTGCTACTCACGGGTCTTGTTATGCTGCAAGTTACTATTTTATGATATGAATAATGTGATGTCTATATGAGTTGTGATTATTGATTAGATGCAACAGGGCGTTTATGCAGTACTATAATTCAATTTTGATTTATTGTCATGAAATTCTACAGAATCACATCGCTGGTTTGATCAAAAGAATTCCCAGTGGGGGTTTCCAACTATGATTCCCTTAGCCAAAATCCATGACAAAAATGAAGGGTTCCTTGTCCGACGAACTCATGATAGTTCCCGCGGTAGATGTTCTTCAAGTTGCTGGCACCTCAGAGAAATCTGAAGAGAGAAATCCTCTTAGCCAGGTATATGTAACATAACTGATGTCAGTGGGTTTTACGTTTTAGTTTCTTCTTTGATTACGTGAGTTTTCAGGTCTTTATCATACCATACTCCTGTGATATATGTCTCTATTAGCAGGTAGAATCTGCGTGCTCGGTCAGAGACAGTGTAGTGGAATTCCGTGCGAGGAACCAACAACTGAAGACTGCATGCACAAATGTCTTGCTACTCAGACGCTTTGCCAAACACCTCAGGAACTTTCCATTGATGATCTGGTCGAAGCAGAGAAAGCACTGGCCTACATGAAAGATTCTGGCTTGGAGGTGGAGTGGTTGGAGAAGAAGCTTAATGAAGTGAAGGAAAAGAAGCAATATGGTTGAAGTAAAGGAAAAAAACAACAGGCTGAGTTACTTATACAAGTATAACTCATATTATGAAAAAACAAATTTCATAAGAATTGGTGTAAAGCTTGTCTGATTCGGTTTAATATGCTTGAACTTAAATTTGGTTTGGATTAATTTGTTTCATCTCCCTTCAGTTTTGGAGAATATATATAAATTTGTAGCAATCTATCTATACTATTAAAAGATAAGTAGTTTAAATATATCTATCTATGAAAGTTATTTGGACCTTTTCATTAGACTAACTTTTTTTATGATTAAGTAAAAAATTATATAATTGGGTAAAACCAAAATTTAATTATTTTTTAGAGTAAACCTATTTATAACATAGTATATGGTAATAATACACAAATCGGTTTATTATCATAGTATTCTAATGTTTGGAGGTATTTACGCAAAAAAGTTATAGTAATTAATGATTTTTTATTCTAGAGAAAATATTTTTAAACCTTTTGTTTATAAATATATCTAGATTCGTGAAAGATTGTAACTTATACTTTTAATATTTTTGTGAATTATCTAATTTCTATGTATATCCAGTGTAGTAATTTCTAATTTTCAGGTATGTAGCAGGTCTAGGTAGGTTTAGATATTTAGGATCAGAAGTACCAATAAACCCGAAAAATACTCAAATCTCAAAAAAATACTTCAAACCACAAATAAATACTCAAAATATATTCAAATATCTGAAAATCCTGAATTTTACCTAATCTGACTTGAAAAACAAAAATTCCCAAAATATATATATTCTGTGAAAATTTTACCTGAAACCTAAAATTGTAAGTGAAACTTGCAAGAATATACATAATACCAAAAAACATATATGAACTATTAAAACATATCTAATATGAAAAAAAAAATTGAGTACTTTTATTTACTCGATCGGGTCTCGGGTATGATCCAGACTAGAATCGATTCCTGCAGGTTTTTAAAAATAGACAGTAGGCATTTTTTCATGGATCCAAACCAAACCTATATTGTCGGGTTGGTTACAGTCGTGTTTTTCGATCTTGGTAAAATGCCAAGATCTAGAGAAAATTACATCAAAAATGTACATACAAAATTTCAAATAAATTATATAATTTTCAAAAAAAAATCTATTTTGATATAATACGATTCACATAAAAATGTGCATCAATTCCCAAATACTAATTCATATCAAATTTCTTTATAGTCTAACAAAAACCCGTGTTTTTTAAGCGCGGGTCAAAATCTAGTATTGGTTTTGAAAGACAAAACTATAATGTAGAAATTGGAATATATTCTGTTGTATTCGGTTTCAAGGTTTGCAAAAGTTGCTCAGTCGTTTGATTATCTTATGTCCTGACTTCCAAGATATTCATCTGAGAGTTTCGTCGTTACTTGATGTTCTGGTATGCTCGTTCTTTAGTTGTTAGATAGATGAATTACAGCGGAAGTTTCCACAACCTCTCTACTTTTATTGAAACTTCCTAGGTCATAAATAGGAAGATTCGCATCCAAACATGTGGCTTGACGTCCACGCTACAAATATCCAATCGATGTTAGCATTAATCTTCTCCTCTTTACTTATATCTAATATCGATCTGTGTTAGATGAATTCTCTAAATATAGAGCTCTCTACTTAACTTTACAATATTTCTCTTCTAGTTCCAAATGTTATTTATCCCCTAGCACTCTTTGACACTTATTTATCTATTTTCGTAACTTGTTATATATGTGATCGTATATATATAATGAGAAACCTTGGTCAAATAAATAAAATAACATTGCATGTGTATGCGTAACTTAATACATGTATATGGAATCCAGAACGGCCATGGTCGAAGTAACCATAGGAGGAAATGAAAGCAATTCTCATTCGTGCATCGGTGCATGGTGTACGTAATCTTAACATTTACAATTCAATGAGTTAAGGTGTCTTGCAAGTTGCAAACTCATAAAGTTATATTTACATTGGAGAATATCTGCAACTCCTATATTGTTTGCCTAAATCCTTAATGAAGAGTTTAGGAATAATGGAATCTTAAATGTATATATCTCGCATATATACTGTTTGATTATCTAAGTCCAAAAAATTGTGTTGAGAGCCGCTCCCGGTTCTAGGTTTTATTGTCTCTCTCTACCGAGATCAATGGAGAAGAAATTTGATAAGAAGTTCACTTGGGTGATCAAAGATTTCACTTCTTTGCAATCATTTAATATATTGTCAGATATTTTCGTCGTCCGTGGCTGCAAATGGTATGGTTTGCACGGCCGGTCCTGAAAATTTGGGGGCCCTAGACGATTTATGAAATACTTGAACTAAAATTTTTTTTTGATAGATTTTGGGGCCTAAAAAAATTTTTTGGTGGCCTTTATCTATATAATTTTTTTCAAAAATTTTGGGGGCCTAAGGCGAATGTTTCGTTACGCTTGGCCCAGGACCGGCCCTATTTCCACCCATATAGATTAAGGTGATATATATCCTCCACAGTTTTGCTTAAATCTTATATTCGATTTTGCTTGCAGGCGTCTTAGTGCATATCCCAAAGGAAACAAGGTTGATAACTATCTTTCCTTGTATCTGGAAGTCGCAGATTATGGATCATTGCCATCTGGATGGAGAAGACACACACGATATCGCCTCATTGTTGTAAATCAACGTTCTGATACACTCTCCCGGCAATATGGTAAAAGTTTTTCATTCCTCGTACTCGTCCTTTTGAAATATATAGTTCCCGTCTCCAAATTATATTCAGTGGCAATATCATAAACACAAAATAATGTGTTGAACGGTGACAATCCAATATAACATGTTTCTTCCACTACTGGTTCTAGACAAAACTTGATGAAACATTCCTCTTGGTTCTCAAAATTTTCAGAGCTAATATGTGTGTGTTATGGTGCAAAAAATATGATTTGTTTTATGAATTTACTTTAAAATAACTATGAACTTATAAATGTCAAGGAAGGCTCTGCTCTCATCACATCTTCTAACGAATCAAACCTTCAAATTTAATAATCTCTCAGTTTGGATTCCACAGCTATATTGTCTAAGTCTCTTTATTTGCTGAAATTCCACGTTGCCCAAAAGCCCAAGGCTGTTTTGAATTGAGTTGTATTTAGATTAGTTTCAGTGTAAGTTTTGAACATTGTTATTCAATCCACATAAGCATATTTCATGTAGTTAGATGAATAATGGTTTGTGGTTTTACAGACAAAGAACGCTGGTTTGAAGAGAACGCTATCGGCTGGGGTTTTCCATCTATGATCTCTCTTGATGAAATTAATGCCAAAGATAGTGGGTTCCTTGTAAATGGGGAGCTCAAGATTGTTGTCGAGATTGATCTTCTTGAAATTATTGGCAAAGTAGACGTTAATGGGTTTCACCTTCTTCCTTCACAGGTAAGAATCTAAGAATGTTAAAAAATTGTGTAGAAAATTTCACCAACGAGAGTGAACAAGGTGCTTTTATGGTGTCTTGGGGATATAGATTCTACTTTGTATTTATGTTTTCACTCTCAGGTGGAATCTGTGAGCCGCATATTTGAAAATCATCCAGAAACTGCTTCTGAAGTCCATCTAAAGAACCCAAATCTTAGGACAGGGTACATGAATTTGCTACTCAGTCTTATTGATACTCTGTACCAGTCGCCTCAGCAGCTCCCCAAGGATGATCTAGGCGAGGCGTTTTATGCACTGGAGTGCTTGACTGATGCTGGTTTTAAGTTGGATTGGCTGGAGAAGAAAATTTCTCAAGTGTCAGAAATAAAGGAGAAGGAGAAAAATGGTGAGATTCGTAGGCAAGAGATCGAGAAAGAGTTGAAAGATTTGAAGCATAAGTGCTCAGATGTGGAAGCTCAACTGGAGAAGGAGAAGTCAGAGGCGTTGGCTGCAAAAACTCCTATCTCATTCGATGATATTGTTCAATGATCGCTTGAGTTATTAAACACTTGAAATTTGTTCTTATATGGTTACGCAATGTTGTTTGAATGAAGAAGTCACCCTGAATCTTAACGAACGCTGCACTGTACTTGTATCACTTCATGAAAATTATTGAAACTCTTTTTATCTTTGTTCACCTATGTGTGCATACTTGCGAACCAAGTAACTAATATGTTTGAGGTTGTATTATTATTTGTTTTCTTTTTGATTAACCTGAAGTATTCCGTGAACAATGTGACTTAGTTCGTGTATCAGGTAAATCAAACGTAAAATGTGTTGACATCGTAAGCTTATCTCTTTGTCACTCGATCACAAAGTCCAAACATTATTATTTGTTTTTTTAAATGAATTGTGAGCTTAGTGTCAGTATTGCTATATAGTAATCTCATCTCATCTAAAAAAGGAAATTTTATATTTATGAATCTTTTGAGACGAAAGAAAGACGAATCAGTCGAGTTAATCTTTAATCTTACGACCATATAATTACTCAAACATCTTTCAAAATTCAGTTCTATTTTAATAAGTCAGACTTGTCATAGTGGTTAACATCCCCATTAGGTAATGCTCTAACTTGTGTGACAATTTCTTATAGACTTGGTTACGTAAACAATTAAAAGGTACATATCTTATTACTAAAAAGTTTATTGTTAAATTAAGCCTTTAATTATTGTGTTTCAGATCCCCACATCAATGAGTAGCCCTGAGTTAACCTTGGGATCAAAAGTTAGAATCCAGAATGCGTATTCTCCAAGTAACCCTAGGAGAAGGGAGCTAGAGCGATTCGCATCCCAGTAGTCCAAAGGATATGCATTCTGTAAAGAATACTTTTCACAGAAGCAGTCAAACTCATAAAGGCTTCGATTTTTATTGGAATCTTAATTTCAGTTTCACTAGGTTTTTTTCTTCTCTTCAAGTTGCAAGGGTAATTAAGGCCTCAT
>CAKOAT010151709.1:71988-120293 GCA_932364175.1 Eruca vesicaria subsp. sativa
TTTTTTTTTTTTTTTTTTTTTTTTTTTTTTAAGAGGATAGTTACGTTTGCCTTGTAATGTCTTCGTCCAATATTCTCTTCCGTTTGAGTGATTCTTTATTCGTGTTTGTTGGTGAAAATGTAGGTATCTTTCTGCATATCCCAAGGGAATTAAAAACAATGATCACTTGTCTCTGTTTCTGGAAGTCGACAATCATGGATCATTGCCTATTGGATGGAGAAGACACGTAAAATTTTCATTGACCGTATCAAATCAACTTTCGAAAAAACTCTCAGTAAAAGATCATGGTAAGAGCATCAACAACTCATCTTCAAATTTTTCTTAGAAAAATAGAATGATTTTATTAAAAATTCAGTTTACTCCAGTATATACATGTATAATACGGCTTCTCTACAGGAAAAATATAGATAAATGTTATTTTCGACTCTAAGACGCATGTACTGTAGTAAAACTCATTTTTATGATATAGTTTTAATTTTAATAAGAAAATATAGAGATAAATTGGAAATGCCTAAAATTTTGGATGAGTTCCTCTCTCTCCATTTTTGTGATTTAAAAAACGAATGTTAAGATATGAAAAATTTATTTTGACGTTGTGCAAAGCTACTTATGGCTTGAGTTCTATGTATTCTTAAGGCTTGTGTTGGGTAGTTTGAGATAGTATTTTATAGGGCTAGGCAAATAAACCGAACCCGAAAATCCGAACCGAATCCAATCCGATAAAAATGGATCTGAACCGATTCGAAACCCGACATAAATACCGAATGGATCTTGTTTTATGGTATTTTGGGTTATGGGTATTATCTAAATCGAACCCGAAACTAAGTGGATATCCGATAGAACCCGAAACATTCAAATCCTCAAAAAAAACATGTACTAAACATGATCTCAATTCCTAATATGTATCCAAAATACTTTAAGATATTAGTGAACATCTAAAATATTTTTTGTTATATGACGGTTGATGGTTGAATGTGACAGTTGAAGCTTGAAGTTTTTAAATATAAGTTTTGTTTTTATTTTAATAATGTTTCTCATTTCTTAAGAATTTGGTTTTCGTTTTATGCTTTCATTTATTTGGTTTGTTTTCTACCAATAACTATGTTTATCTTTCGTTTGATTTTGAATGATTATATCTGATGTTTCTTTCTTATTTTTGAATCAATTTTACTTATGTTTTGGTTACAAAAAGTTACAAATCAGGTACTTTATATTCGAAAACCGACTTTACTTATGATTTGGTTACAAAGTAGGTACAAATCAGATATTTTTAAACCGAAGAACCGATTGGGACCCGAACCCGAAATTACAACGGGCTATACCGGTTCTTTCAAGATTTACTAACCCCGACCGAAACCCAATAGAACCCGAACCGAACTTTCAAATAATCCGAATGGGGCTGATTTTGATGAACCAAAAAAAACCGAAACCCGATTGGACAAAACCGAAATCCGATTGGGACCCCGAATGCCCAGCCTAGTATTTTATAATTGTCTTTGTGCCAATATCCACATGAGCTAGTTCTTTGTTTAATGTATATGAACTGATTATGAATAATGTTTTGTGATTTTACAGAATCCCAACAGTGGTATGAGCAGAAAAGTCCCAGCTGGGGTCGTCTTTCCATGTTGCCTCTTAATAAGCTCCATGCCAAAGATTCCGGATTCCTTTTAAATGGAGATCTCAAAATATTTGTTGAGATGGATGTTCTTGAAGTTATTGGCAAATTAGATGTGTCGGAGGAAACTTCAACAATAATGGAAACAATGGATGTTAATGGCTTTCAGATTGTTCCTTCACATGTGAGTGCGTAGAATTTTAAGCCACGAGAAAGATATAATGTTTGTTATTCCTAATATGGTGGTGTCTTAATGATCTCGCAAAGCTATTTTAATCTGATATAGTTTTATATATTCACAGGCAGAATATGTGAGCCGTATGTTTGAAAAGCACTCGGAGCTTGCATCTGAGTTCCGTCCAAAGAACCAAAATCTAAGGACAGCATACATAAGTTTTCTACTCAGTCTGATTGAGACTATGTGCCAGTCACCGCAGGAGCTCTCTCAGGATGATCTGTCTGATGCTCATGCTGCACTGGGATTCATGAGAGATGCTGGATTTAAGTTGGATTGGTTGGAGAAGAAGCTTGATGAGGTGGCAGAGAAGAAGAATAATGAGAAAGCTTCTCAATCTGGGCTGCAAGAAATGGAGGAAGATTTGAGGGACTTGAAGCGGAAGTGTTCAGACATGGAAGCTCTGGTGGAGAAAGAAAAGGTGAAGATGTCGGCTGCAAAAGCTCCTCTCTCATTTGATGATGTTGTTTAATGTTGTGGAGATCTTAATGCACTTGGGAGTTTGGTTCTGGTCTGTTCCTGTGAGAACTCTTAAAATACAATCATGACTTGAAATGTCCACAATGGTTGTAGAATATAGAATATACAATCTCTAAGATATGGAAAAAGATAGAGATAAACTATCAAACAGTAACAGTATTTATAATGACGCATTCATTGGGATATACAAAAGTGCTGACGTATGATTCAAGTAACAACTAAATCATGGGAATATTTCTGTCATGAGAATGTTTTAAGATTTTGCTTTGTTTCTGTCCACTTTTCTCAATGCGTGGATCGGATGAACAAGAAATAAGTCGTTATTACGTTATTAAATACTAGGTGTTTTTCTGCGTCATGCGCAGAAAAAAATAATTTTAAATAGTAGTATTTTACTATTAAAAAATAGTTTACATTGTGACATTATTAATTTTTATATTTTATTTTTATATATTTAGTAAAAGAAAAATTTTAATGTTTTTTAAATTGTTTCTTTTGATTTGGTTTAATTATTAAAATTTTATTCTATTTAAATTTCAATAGAGATTAAATTATACTTTATAAAAATATTTTTTTATTTATATTTTATTTAATGATTCTTTATTTCAGTTATTTCTTTCATACCTAATTTTAAATAATTCTATTTTAAATATATAAATCTTAATAAGTTTTAGATTTTTTTAGTTAAAATAGTAAGAAAATAAATTTTAAAGAACGTAATGGTGATATATAATTTATTAGTTATTAATATATTTCAAAAATCTTACCAAAATAACTATTTATACATAAAGTTTATTTAATCATGAGAGTATAAAAGTTATTAGCCAATAGTTTATTTAAAAAATCCATAAAATATAAAATTTAATAAAGAAATTTTACACGTCGCATTAAATTGATGTCCTGCCATTATTTTTGAAAGTCATGTCATTATTGTTTGGTGAAAAATGAATATAATAGTGATACATGTCTAAATTACTTATCAAATCATGTCTAAGAGATTAAGGATAAATGCAATATCTTAGTTTTGTATTTGTGGTTAAGAAAGTTAATCATCAAGTTTATTTTAGAGAAAATTATCTTGAGAGACACTTTCTTGGTTTCCAATTTCACAAAAGAACACATCTTGATAAAAGCACACTTTTAGTATATATAATGTCTATTTTACCCTTAAACTAAACCAAAACCTATCTCTCTCTTTTTCTTCATTTTATTTTTTTACCCAGATTTCATTTTTCTTAATCCAATATCAGACACAATCTCTTATCTTTATCTCTTATCTTCTACAATATGAATCCGTCGTCATCTTCTCCATTACTTCCAAGATAATCATGTTATTCTGAGATTTTTTTTTCCAGAAACTGATGTGTTCTTCATACACCATCTTCTTTAGAGAAAACATTGTCTTCCCAACACCAAACCCCGATCACTCTGACTACTCTATCTCACATCTAAGATCAAACGCATATCTCTTCATTTATATTTCATTCACGAAACTACTTTGAGTCACATCCATACTTCATCCACAAAACTCCATCCACAAAATCGTGTACACAGATTTGGTACATCCATAATCAGTTTGTCCACATCTCTTTCGTCCACAAATCCTTCATCCACCACTACTCTTATGTCCACTAGTGTTTTATACACAATGGCCTCGTCCAAATCATTTCTTCATCCACACAAAAAATTCCCTACAAAGATATCTAACTCATTATTATATCCTCCAATCTCCTTATTATGTCACACATCACATAACTAATTCACTTGGTTAAGCACTCGTGTATCATACTACTATGCATCTGTTTGTATACATCCATCTTTAGCCATCCACACAACACCAACCATCGACCTCCATCTTTATCCATCCACAAAACACCAACCATCGACCGACTATATATCCTCACCATCCAAATACAGTGAAACCTCTATAAATTAATAATGTTGGGACTACACCAAAATTAAATTTTTTTATTAATTTATTGAGATTATTAATTTATCGAGATATTAGTTAAACCAAAAATTCAATTTAAGACCAGTGTTTTGAAACCCGACCCGAACCCGCGGCTGAACCAGTAAACCCGGTGACCCAAAATAAATTTGGTTCGGGTTTTGTTAAAAACCCAAAATTTAAAAACCCTCGAAAACCCGGAAAAACCCACTAAAACCCAAAACCCGATGCCGGTTGAACCACTGGTTAAACCAATAAATAAACTTTTACTTTTTTTTTTTTAATTTAAAATTATATTTTTATTCCATTTTAAATTCTAAATTCTAATTTAAAAGTTACGTATTCACGTTTTAGTTATTGGCATTGCCGTCTTCTTCTTTAAAATTTGATTAAACTTTCTAACTTTTTATAATACATAATACCTACTACACTACTTTATGTGTGATTTTTAAATTTTGATGAAGATTTCACTATACCACCTTAAGAAAATGAACTAAAGGATGGTAGCGAGAACCAAAATTAGTTGATGTAATTTGGTGTTAGTTTATTTCTGTTATTGATAATTTTTTACAATGATGTTTTACTTTTGGTTTATTTTGTATTTGAAGTTTAATTTATTATTCTCATTAGACACTTAAATATTTATGAATTTTATATCTTAATTTTTTAGATGTCATTACTCTTAACTTATTAGAAAAAAAATTAGATAGTATAAACTAGTTTTGATATCTTGTATATTTATACATTTTATGCTTTAAAACATTTAGAAAATATTTAACTTTAGTTTTTATATTTTTATTTTCATAGCTAATATATTATTATATAATAAAATTTTATTTATTAACCCGTGGTTCACCCGCGGTCGACCCAGTGACCCAATGACCCGGTAAGTCGTCCGGTTCAGTGTCGGGTCGGGTTTTAAAACACTGTTTAAGACTATGAAATTATATTAATTTATAGAGATATTAATTTATAGATTATTAATTTAAAGAGGTTATACTGTATGTGACATGTAATGGTGATTCCAACCAAATATCACAGAGCTTAAATATCTATGACCATTGCTATCTTCATTAATTAATTACATCTACCAACATATTTTCAGTCGTTAGATCTACCTTTTATTACAGTAATCTAGAGTCCAAGATAATTTATTATTACCGACATCTAATTTCCCAGACTAAATTAGATTTTTTCTTCTTTAAAATCAATTAAGGGTATTATTGTCTCAAACATACACAACTGTAAAACTAAAGTGTCCTAAAATCAGAATGTGTCTTTATAAGTAAAGAGAAGAGAATACACAATATGTCTTTTTACGTAACCCTCTTATTTTTGTATATATAACGTTCATTAAAAAGTGTTTCTTAATGTGGGCCTTTAATTATTGAGTTTGGACCCCCACCTCAATAGGCAGTTAACCTTGGGATCAAAGTTAGAATCCAGAACGCGTATGCTCCAAGTAACCCTAGGGGTAGGGAGCTAAAGCGATTTCGCATCCCAGTGAGTAATTCCAAAGGATATGCAATATGCAAAGAATATTCTTACAGCTGCAATCAAACTCATAAAGGCTTTGGTTCCATGTTCGAATCTTAATCTCAATTTCAATAAGGTTTTTGTTCTCTTCAAGGGATCATCATATTCTCTTATAGTTCGATTTACTAGGAATCCGTATCAATGGTATTAGTGTATAGTTCCGGTTTAGATCGGTTTATATTGTTTTAAGTTTCCCTTAGCTTAACCATACAACTATATATATTATACACTGTTGTAAATGTTAATTAAGGAGAATAACAAACTTTTTCACATCTTTCTCTCTCGACTCAAGCTCGATCTTTCATTCTTCATCTTCTTTAAATCTGAATTTGATATGGTATCAGAGCAAAGAATCTTCATCTTCCGCTTCGATCTCTGAGCTTGATTCATCATGAGTGCTTCTCGTTCGAGTTTGTTATACTTCTTCATTCTCACAATTTGTGATCTCTTTGTTCGATTAATCGTTTGTGTCTTTTTGTGATTCTTCACATCGATTCTTCTTCTTCGTAATTGACTTTCTTGATTCTTCATCTTTCGAATCGTTCTCTTGTGTTCTTTTCAATCATGACACCTAATTCTTCTCCGGCAATGTAAGAATCAAACCGTAACGTCTTGAGTAATTACGAAAATCTGTTTTATCTTCACCACAATGATCACGCTGGTTTGGTTCTTGTCACGGATCGATTGACGACGACAGCAGATTTCAATTCTTGGAGACGTTCTGTTCGGATGGCATTAAATGTTTGCAATAAGCTTGGCTTCAACGATGGTACAATACCTAAACCCTCTTCTGCGCATAGTGACTATGGAGCTTGGTCAAGAGGCAATGATATTGTTGCTACCTGGTTGATGAATTCAGTATCGAAGAAGATAGGGCAAAGCTTATTGCTCATATCTAGTACATAAGAGATTTGGAAAAATCTGATTTCTAGGTTTAAGCAAGATGATGCACCTAGAGTATATGATATTGAACAACGCTTGAGCAAGAATATATCTACCTATTATACTGAGATTTTTACTTTGTGGGAAGAACATCGTAATTTTGTTGAGCTTCCGATTTGCACTTGTGGTAAATGTGAGTGTGATGCAGCTGAGTTATGGGAGAATCTTCAACATCGTAGTCGAGTGACTAAGTTTCTTATGGGATTGAATAAGTCATATGAACAGACAAGGCAACACATTTTGATGCTGCAACCTATACCAACCATTGAGGAAGCATACAACATTGTGACTCATGATGAACGTCAATGTTCTATCAAGCCTCCAACTCCAGTGGATAATGTGTCTTTTCAAGCACAGACTACTGTTAAGTCTGCTAATGTTGATGAGATTCTATATGTTGCGGCTTATAATGCATGGAGAGCTGCTCAAAGGCCTATGTCTACACACTGTGGGATAGCTGGTCATACAGTTCAGAAGTGCTTCAAGTTACATGGATATTCTCCGGGTTACATGGGTTATGGTTCTTCTAATAAAAGGAATTCTTACCCTACCAAGAATACCCAGCCTCAAGGAAAGTATGCAGCTCAAGCTTCTGCTCCAGCTACATCTTCAGTTTCTAATGCTGTAGCGACTGTGTGTACTGACAACACTGCAAGTTCTTACAACTCTATGCCACCGGTTCTACCTCAGTTGACTAGTGGAGGCATGAACTTAAACTTACAGAGTTTTCCTCCTCAGCAAATTCAAAGTCTGATTACACAATTCAACGCTCATGTTCGAGTTTCAGAGCCTCAAGTTCCTTCCTCTTGTGCTTCTTCTCAACGTGCAACTATAACTAAACATGGTATCATGGATCCTCATTCTTCGGCTGGTACAATTCCCTTTCCTTCCATAAATCTCAGATTTGATAATCATAACCTTCGTTTTCAAAACCATTGTCTCTCTACTTTACCTTCTTTTTTGCCTAATGGTGCTTGGATTATAGATAGTGGAGCTTCTAGTCATGTTTGCTCTGACATAGGTTTGTTTACTAGTTTGATACTAGTATCCTCTGTTACGGTTACTTTAACTAATGGTTTACGAGTCCCTATCACACACACATGCACAATTAAAATTATTGCTTCATTAATTCTCTATGATGTTTTATTAGTTCCAAATTTTCAATTCAACTTGATAAGTGTTAGCAGTTTAATTCAAACTTTGGTATGTGCTGCTCATTTTTTTCCTAGTGGTTGTTTAATTCAGGAACTTTTTCAGGGCTTGATGATTGGGAAGGGTAGCTTAATCAACAATTTATACATTCTTGATACTGCTTGTCCTGTCTCTTTTGGTAGTACTGTGTTCTGTGGTTCGGTTTCTGGTGATATCATATTATAGCATCAACGTTTTGGGCATCCTTCTTCTTCTGTTTTGCAAAAGATTTCAACTCATTTACTGGCTTATAAGCATGTTGACACCAATGCTACTCCGTCTTCAATATGTCCATTAGCAAAAAAAAACGGCGTCTAGCTTACATTTCTCACAATTATCTTGCAGATTTTCCTTTTGATTTGATTAATCTTGATGTATGGGATCCTTTTAGTGTTGAGTCTGTTGAAGGGTACCGTTATTTTCTTACTTTGGCTGATTATTGTACAAGAATGACATGGGTTTATATGATGAAAAATAAAAGTGAAGTTTCTACAATTTTTCCTTTGTTTCTTAAGTACATATCTACTCAATACAATACCAAAGTTAAGGATATTCGTTCTGATAACGCACCTGAGTTGGCATTTACTGATCTCATAAAATAACTTGGTATGTTTCATTATTTTTTCATGTGCATATACCCCTCAACAGAACTCGGTTGTTGAAAGAAAACATCAACACTTGCTCAATGTAGCTTGTTCTTTACTCTTTCAATCGAATGTTCCTCTTCAATATTGGAGTGATTGCATCATGACTGCAGTATTTTTTATTAATAGAATGCCATCACCACTGCTTGATAATACACCTCCGTTTGAAAAATTACTGCATAAAGTTCCAGATAATACTCTTTCGAAAAGCTTTGGATGTCTATGTTTTGTTTCCACTTATATCAAAGATAGAACTAAAGTTACCCCTCGTACAAAACCTTGTGTCTTTCTTGGGTATCCATCTGGTTATAAAGGCTATAAAGTTTTGGATTTAGAATATCATTCTATTACAATTTCTCGTAATGTAGTTTTTCATGAAACTGAATTTCCTTTTAAAAAATCAGAGATTCTTCCTAAATCTGTTGACATGTTTCCAAATACGATATTGCCTTTACATGTTCCTCTTCACTTTGTTGAATCTATGCCTATTATGACTGAGTGTTCTAGTTCTATACATGATCCTGTAGTTCCAAATTCAAACACTGCTAGTTATGAACACAATGATAGGGATTGTACAGAGGATATTTGTATTGAACAGGTGAACACGTCTAGGCCAAAGCGGACTACTAAAGCTCCATCTTACTTATCTCAGTATCATTGTGCTTTTGTGTCCTCTCTTTCAACTAGCCTACTTCATTTACCACGACAACCTCATTCATTTCATAAACCACCTCTTTCTCAGCAATATTGATGTTTGATCCCTTTTACTTCACTTCCCTCTCCATCTTTTCCATCTTCTTTCAAAACCCTTTATCCTATTTCTTATGTCATCTCTTATGATCGGTTAAAACCAATTTTTCAGTCCTTTGTTCTTCAATATTCTATTGAGACAGAACCAAAGACTTTTCAACAAGCCATGAAATCCGATAAGTGAAGAAGACATTGAATGTGGAACAAAATAGAACATGGGATGTTGTTACATTACCTAAGGGGAAGAATGTTGTTGGTTCTCGATGGATATTTACCATCAAATATAATGCAGATGGGACAGTTGAACGTTTTAAAGGTCGCCTTGTTGCGCAGGGTTTTACTCAACAAGAGGGTATTGATTATATTGATACTTACTCCCCTGTGGCAAAGCTAACAAGTGTCAGGTTGCTTCTTCGTTTAGCTGCGATCAAAGGATGGAGTTTGAATCAGATGGATGTATCCAATGATTTCATGCATGGAGACCTTGATGAAGAGATATATATGCGTCTTCCACAAGGATACACTCCTCCTGTTGGTGTTATTTTTCCTCCTAATCCAGTTTGTCGTCTCAGGAAGTCCATTTATGGCCTCAAGCAGGAATCTAGACAATGGTACAAAAGATTTTCTTATGTCTTGTTGGGAGCTACTTACATTCAATCTCCTGCAGACAATACTCTGTTTGTGAAGAAGACTGCGACTTCCTTTGTTGCAGTCCTTGTCTATGTGGATGACATACTGATTGCTAGTGATGATTCTGAGGCTGTTGCTACACTGCTATCTTTACTTCGCTCTGAGTTCAAGATAAAAGATCTTGGTCAGGCACGTTTCTTCCTTGGTCTTGAGATAGCAAAGTCGTCTGATGGAATTTATGTATGTCATAGGAAGTACACATTGAATTTGTTGGAAGATTCTGGTCTTATGGGATGTAAACCAAGCTCAATACCGATGGATCCATCTCTTCATTTGACCAAAGACTTGGGATCTCCTTTACCTAATCCAACGGTATATAGAGAGCTTATTGGCAGATTGCTTTACCTTACCATCACGAGACCATATATAAATTTTGCAGTTCATCAGCTTAGTCAATTCTTATCAGTTCCTACAGACATTCACCTTCCAGCTGCACATAAAGTCTTGCGTTACTTGAAGAACAATCCAGGTCAAGGACTGATGTATTAAGCTTTTGCAGAACTTTGCTTGAATGCATTTGCTGATGTAGACTGGGCTACTTGCAAAGAGACACGACGATCTATCACTGGCTTCTGTGTTTATCTTGGGTCTTCTTTGATCTCCTGGAAGTCTAAGAAACAAGCAGTGGTAAGCCATAGCAAAACTGAAGCAGAGTATAGGAGTCTTGCTCTAGCGACTTGTGAGTTGATTTGGTTACAACAACTTCTACGTGACCTTCATATCACTGTCACTGGTCCTGCAAACCTCTATTGTGACAACAAGTCTGCTCTACATATTGTCACAAACCCTGTCTTCCATGAGCGAACTAAACATATCTAAATCGACTGTCATACAGTCCGAGATCAGCTCAAGACAGGACGGCTTAAAACGTTTCATGTCACCACCGGCAATCAACTTGCTGACATACTCACTAAACCACTTCACCCTGGTCCTTTCCATTCATTTCTTTCTCGTTTTTCTTTGTCAAGTCTTTATCTTCCATAGGCTCCAATGATAAATACTTGAGGGGAGCGTATTAGTGTATAGTTCCGGTTTAGATCGGTTTGTATTGGTTTAAGTTTCTGTTATCTTAACCATACAACTATATATATTGTACACTATTGTAAATGTTAATTAAGGAGAATAACAAACTTTTTCACATCTTTCATCATCTTTCTCTCTCGACTTAAGCTCAATCTTTCATTCTTCATCTTCTTTGAATCTGAATTTGATAAATGGGGAAGCTATTTACTAAGAAGATCACTTGGGTGATCAAGAATTTCTCCTCTTTGAAATCTGACAAATTTTATTCTGATCGTTTCGTGGTCCATGGCTGCAAATGGTAAGAAGATAATTTTGTCCAAGTTAGGTTTACGTTATATTCTCTTCTGTTTTAGTGGCTTCTTTTATTCCTGTTTGCTGTTGCACATGTAGGTATCTTATTGCATATCCCAAGGGAAATAACAGTGATCACTTGTCTGAGTTGTCTCTGTTTCTGGAAGTCGACCAATCTAGATTATTGCCTATTGGATGGAGAAGACACGCAAATTTTTCATTTACCGTATTAAATCAACGTTCAAAAAAACTCTCGAGAAAACATGGTAAAAGCATCTCTAACTCATCTTCATTTTTATTTTTTCCTAAAAATAGGGAAATCTGGGTATGCTACAATGTATGCATGTTTTTTTTAGTCTGGGTTTGCTACAATGTATGCATGTTTTTTTAGTCAACAAAGCTTTTTATAAATAGCTTACTCCCCCATTAAAAGAGTAAAGAGTCAATATCGTACCAAAACCAAACTAGAAAGACAATCAAATCATGACCGTCTCTGACTCATAACGTTAGAACAAGTTCCATCTATAACTATAAATTGCATAAAAACAAATAAAAGTATTCTTCCTTCTATGTATACGTCAGAACAAGTTCATTTATTATTCTCCACTTGAATAAAATCATATTTTTCTGCTGCCTGAGTCCTGCTCTTTCTCGTATAAGCCCTCCGTGGTCTATCATGAGGAGACGGGAAGGAGATGCGACGGCCGGAGGCGGAGAGATATGATAAAAAGAAGTTTGAGAGGCTTGCTTTGAAATACGTCAATGTATGCATGTATGATAAGATTTTTCTATAGGCATATATTGTAGTAAAATTCATCTTTATGATAAGAGTTTTAATTTAATAGGAAAACATAGAGGTGAATTGGATTTTGGCTTGAGTTGTATGTATTCCAAAGCTTGTATTGGGTAGTTTTGATTAGTATTTTAGCTGTTTTTGCTCCAATGTCCACAGGAGCTAGTCCTTTATTCGATGCAAATGAACTGATTAGATGACTTTTGTTTTCTGATTTTACAGAATTACAACAGTGGTTTGAGCAGAAGAGTCCCGGCTGGGGTCGTCAATCCATTTTGCCTCATAATGAGCTCCACGCCAAAGATTCCGGATTTCTTGTAAATGGAGATCTCAAAATATTTGTTGAGATTGATGTTCTTGAAGTTATTGGCAAATTAGATGTGTCAGAGGAAACTTCAACAATAATAGAAACAATGGATGTTAATGGGTTTCAGATTCTTCCTTTGCATGTGAGTGTGTGTAGAATTTTAAGCCACGAGAGATAACATAATGTTTGTTATCCATAGTATGGTGCCTTAATGGTGTTTATTTACAGGCAGGATCGGTGAGCCGTATGTTTGAAAGACACTCAGAGCTTGCATCTGAGTTCCGTCCAAAGAACCCAAATCTAAGGACAGCATACATAAGTTTTCTACTCAGTCTGATTGAGACTATGTGCCAGTCACCGCAGGAGCTCTCCCAGGATGATCTGTCTGATGCTCATGCTGCACTGGGATTCATGAGAGATGCTGGATTTAAGTTGGATTGGTTGGAGAAGAAGCTTGATGAGGTGGCAGAGAAGAAGAATAATGAGGAAGCTTCTCAATCTGGGCTGCAAGAAATGGAGGAAGATTTGAGGGACTTGAAGCGGAAGTGTTCAGACATGGAAGCTCTGGTGGAGGAAGAAAAGGTGAAGATGTCGGCTGCAAAAGCTCCTCTCTCATTTGATGATGTTGTTTAATGTTGTTGAGATCTTAATGCACTTGGGAGTTTGGTTCTGGTCTGTTCCTGTGAGAACTCTTAAAATACAATCATGACTTGAAATGTCCACAATGGTTGTAAAACTAGCTCTTTTTAATTCTGTAAAAGGGATTGATCATAGAACATACAATTTCTAGGATGTGGAAAAGTTAATTAGGATAAACTATCACACAGTTTCAATAATTTATACTAAGTACTAACGCATTCATTAGGTTGACTTGCATATCAAAAGTGTTGACGTATGAACCAAGTAACAACTAGGTCATGGGATATTTCCTGTTTGGGGAATATTTGAGTTTCAGGGTTTGCCATGTTTCTGTCCACTTTTCTCAATGCCTTGATGAAAAAGAAATGAGTCATTATTCTGTTCACATTCGCTCATGTTATTAAAAGATTAAGGATAACTGCAATATTTTAGTTTTGCTTCTTTGGCTAGCTAGGAAGGTTAATCATCAAGAATTAAATAATAAAGTTTTCTCTTGTTTCTGTCCACAGCTAAATCTTATGATATTTATATGTTGATGATTTAATACTTGATGATTATCCTTGCTAAAGGAATTTATCAAGGAGATCTCTTGGCTACAGATACTTTAACTACGCAACTCCTCAAGATGGTAATTGTAAAGATTAAATCTAGGATTGTTTGCACTATTATAAAATTGAATTGAGATTTACTTGTTGTGAGATCTGTCTTGGAGGATATATGGCATAGTGAGAGATAGTATGTCAATTTTGAGAGTTCGGAAGATGAAGAGACGACATCGGAGTGACAAGTAACCAGGAGGAGATTTCAAGATGCTTTGTGGTTCGTTGCGAAATCGAGTAAACAATTGGCTTCGTGACTATGTGAGGCTCCAATCCATCATCGTGATCCATATCTACGTTTAGGTAATCGTTTCGTATCGTTTCTTTTGATTCTCGCTTTTCCTCGTGGATGATTCGTATCTGTTTGGGCCTAGGGTTTGAATTTATATAATGTTGCTGTGATTGAGAAATGCAAGAAACTTAGCTATCAAATTGGTTACAGATAGGGTGCGCGATGATTGGTTCACTAGGAGCATTGTACAATGGAGTTTTGCTGATCAACTTGGCGACTGCGTTATTTGCGCTTGTGGCAATCGAGAGAAATAGCCAGAGTCTTGGCCGCACCTACTCCGTTCTTCTTTTCTGCGCCATTCTTCTTGATATCTCATGGCTCATTTTCTTCAGCAGTGAGAGTTGGTAATGACACACTATCTTGCTTGTCATCATGAACAAAAGATCTGGTTTAAGAGCTTTCTTGGCTTGTTAATTTGCAACACATACCTGTAGCTGTAGGTTTAAGGATGAGAGCGTCAGTGGCAACAGCTCTTGGAGCTGCAGCAGGTCATGCAAAAATGCTGGCTGATCAAGAAGAAAGAGAGATGGAAGAGTTAGCTGCGAGTATAATAGACCAACATGTTGGTTAGTTCAAACATTAATAGAATGGGAATGTTTGGGTCTTCTCCTTCCACTCTCTGCTGTTTCTTGTATGTGTCATGACACGTCTTTGTCTTTATTTAATTTCAGCTGAAGAAGATGAAAAGCAAGTTGAAGTTTCTGGACCACTTGAAATTCATAATGGATGCAGAAGAACAAGAGATGGAAGTGGTAAAGGAAACAATTCTACAAGACAGGATAAGCGTTTTGCAATGGGCATTTGTAAAGGACCTTTGACGACAAGGAGTGGTTTGTTAGGAGAGCTCAGAAGAAGTCAGAGAGGGAAAACGAACTCAAACAAAAGTATGAACAAATTTTAAAGGAGCATTGAGAGCTTCTTATGTCACGGACAAGAAGACTTTGTACTTGTGTCTCGTCACGGGCCACTCTCAGTCACGAGCTTTGAGAGCTTTTTATCTCACGTTGTACTTCTTATCTCTTGTAGCTTATTATCAAACTACTCCACTTGTAAAGATTTGTCATGTTCTTTAAGAATCAAACCAATGGCGGAGACAGAAATAATTTTGTTGAGGGCATAAATATTAAACTAAAATATGATATTAAATATAAAATCTCTTAAATTAAAATAGTTTTACAAAAAAGTTTATAAGCATATTCTACGTTTAGCTATGGTTTAAAACTTTTTCACCACTTTTTCATTTGTCATTGATGCAAATAAATCTTTTTCAATAAAGCAAACAAGACAATCACTTGAAAATTGATCTCAACTTCGGTTGCGCGAAGCTGTCTTCACAAACTTCATGGCAGAAAAACATCTCTCAACAGTTGCTACGACAAAGTTAGTGTTAACTTCAAAAGTCTGTAAACTGAGGATATGCAAGATGTTTATGTGTTTCAACCATCAAGCGAGAAAGATCTCCAAGACTCTCCAAGTTATTAAATCGGCCATCCTCGCTTATATTATCAATGTAGATGTCAAGTTACTGCTCAAGAGAAGAACGCTCAAAAAACTAAAATCATCTTGATAGAACTCAACCAACTTTATCAACTTCTCTTTGTCAAACAACTTGAACGATTTTGTAGGACTTAAAGAAGCCATACAAATAAGAAGTTGGGTGTTTACCTCAGTAAAACGATCATTGAACTGTTGGAATTGTGAAAGCCCATGTCCAACTCTATATTTTCATATTAGTACGATATTGTCCACTTTGGGCCTTAGAGGCTGGCCCGCATGGATTTACTTTTGGTTTCTTTTTCCAAAAAGCTTCGTACTATTAGAGTTGTACTTCTCTTTATATATTAGACTCTCCTTGTCTAATTCCCTAATGTGGGATTTAGTTTGTTATCTCACATTCTCCCCCTCAAACTAAGCATCATATTCATCTCGTGTCCCACAACTGACTTCCAGGATCTTTTTGACGCGAACTCTGCCACACACCCCTCTCATTCCTAACTCGAATGATACCCACTCATCTCTTGAAGGGTATTTTGGTCTTCTTACAGAATTCTCGTCAACCGCTCTGATACCAATTGTTGGAATTGTGAAAGCCCATGTCCAACTCTATATTTTCATATTAGTACGATATTGTCCACTTTGGACCTTAGAGGATGGTCCGCATGGATTTACTTTTGGTTTACTTTCCAAAAGGCCTCTTACTATTAGAGTTGGACTTCTCTTTATATATTAGACTCTCCTTGTCTAATTCTTCAATGTGGGACTTAGTTTGTTATCTCACATGAACTCTTGCAGCTGCAGATCCAGAACAACATTGAAACAACTGTCTTATAATGATGTAAATTGGTTATGTTGCTTTTCTTTCGTCCCATCCCAGAACCAACAAATTGTCTTCCATCATGATCATTTCAATATCATGTTTCTTACAAAACAAAGAAACTCTAACCATGAGAGAGTCCATCCATCATCTCTAAGTTTCTATAATGCTCGCTTAGTTGATTGGACCAATGAAACAATATTCAGAATGTCTTGATTTTTTTGTTGCAAATCCATGGATAATTTTTCCGTTAGTCCCAAAATAAGCAGCATCAATTGCACATAGAAGACAAAATCAAAAGCACACAAGTACTTAATAAGACCATATGCTTTTCGTTTCTTTGAGTCATCAAGACCTTCATTCTGGATATATTCAAGCACCTCAATAACAATTGAAAACAACTTGACCAAACACACTAATGTCTTATATGATGAGAACCCCAACGAGTATTTGATGGCCTTGAAAGAGAACGCTCTTAATTATGCCCTTTTCCGGTGCTAATTTCACCACTGCTAATTCCTTTCTCGATTTCCTTACGGTATCTTTCTTTAAGTTCATCTTGTCGTTTGCAATAAGCCCCAACTACATTCAATAATGTAGAAATCATCTCAAAAAAATCACCAACTTCAAAATGTTTCTTCGCGACTACCACTACTACCAACTGAAGCTGATGAGAAAAGCAATGAACATAATAGCTTGAACTTTTTTCCCTTAAAACCAAAGACTGCAGACCATTGAATTCACCTTTCATATTACTCGCTCCATCATAACCTTGGCCCCTTACATTTTTCATGCTCAAGCCATACTTAGCAAACAAACCATCAATAGCTAGCTTAAGTGTCAAAGAAGAAGTTTCTTTTACATGAACCACACCAATAAGTCTTTCTTTCATTGTTCCATTCTTATCGACAAAATGTAACACAACAGCCATTTGTTCCCTGTGAGAAATATCAGCAGATTCATCCACCAATAGACCAAAAACACCATGATCAGCTTCTTCAATAACAGATTTCACAACTTCTTTGGCAAAACAATGCACGATGTCTTTCTGAATTGGTGGAGAAGTCATTTGGTTATTTTTTTGGAGCATTCTCCAAAACAACCTTACTTACCGCTTCGTTCTGGTATGCATTGTATCTTATAAGTTCCAGAAAATTCCTTTTATTACCAGCATCTTCTGATTCATCATGAGCACAAAAAGGTATTCCTTGTTGCAGCAAATATCTAAAAGCATCAACTGAAGCATTCAACCGAAGACGGTATTCGTTTTTCACGACATCATCATGCTTATTAAAAGCTTGGGCAATGGAATGTTTTTGATTCATCAAAAAATCACACATCTTAACAGCAGTATTGCATGTGATAGATATTCATACCACCCACATGAGAAGCTAATCTCCCAGACTTATTCCAACTAGAAAAACCTTCAGTCACAAACTTATCATTTCCACCTTGCTTATGTATATCATCTCGAAAAAAGTAACAACACAAACAATAAGCTCTATCTGTCGTTACGCTGTACTCAAACCAATTACCATACTGATCAAACTAAGCAAGACTAAACCGCCTCAAAGAATTTGAAATCATATTTTTTGGAAAATTATGACCATACGGTTTACAAGGACCTCTAGCTAGATACTTGCGTCGTACCTCATCTTTTTGATTTGAATTATATGGATTGTTTTTTTTTAGCAGAATCTCATGATAAATCGTCCAAATTTTCTTTAGACGTTGGTGGGAAAGATCTTTTAAGAAAATTTTTCATTGATTTATCTGAAAACAAAAGTGTTATGTTATTAGTTTACATCAAACATAGAATAAAAGAAAAAAATATTTTAAAAGTTGACTAGATTCATGACTCACCAACTAATTTGATAAAGGAATCTCGTTTGTTTGACAAAAAAATATGAAAGTTGGAGACGCAGAGAATTCTAACGAGAGAGATGATGTAATAATTTTAGGTTTTGCTAATTATTGGTCTTTGAAAGATGATTCATTAAAATACTATATAGGATGAAATACATTATTATTTTCTGTATCCGTAATTCTGTAAATGGGTATAAAGTATGGGGGCAAAAAATTGTGAGTGGGGGTCATCATATAAATTGGACTTTAGGGTACACTGATTTTCTCAATTTTGTTGGGTTCATTGCCCCCTTCTTTTTGTACGTGGTTCCGCCACTGAATCAAACTGCTTGTTTCTATATAATCACATTCACTCTTTATAGTTACAACAAGAACTTTTTTATTCACAACACCAAAGTTATCTTCTTTCTTTAATCACCATACATGGTTTCTTTTTCTCAAACACTTTTGAGGGATCAATTAATGATACATTTGATCAATATTTTGATCAAATTTTTGAAAATATTTCCATTCATTATGGTGATCAAGTTATTCTCGTTTATTTTTACTAATTTTATTTTTATGTTTAAAAAATAATAATGTTGAAAATGTTATCATTTAATATTAATATGTTTTATTTAATAAATAAATTTTATTTTTATTAAAAATTTTTATTTTTTCTAAGAACCCTTAATTAAGAAATTAGAAATATGTTTGTTTTTCCAAATTATTCTCGATTATTGTATTAATCTTTATTTTTATATATTTTTAAAATCTATGTTTTAAATATTATCTTTCAATATGTTTTATTTAATAAATAAATTTAGTTAAAAGAAAATTTTAAGAACCCTTAATTAAGAAATTCCCATTAGACCACTCAAAATAAAAATTTCTTAACTAAAGCTTTTAAGTCTACTTAATCAAATTTATTTAATTAACTAATCACTGATAAACCCAAAGATAGTTTCATGGATAATCATGCCCTTACCTGTCCAATATAGCCGAAAGAGCAAAGATTAAAAAGTTGAGTGATTAACATTATAAGTCACTTTTCATCTTTTAATATCACTCTATGACACTTTTGACTACATAGACACTTTACATGAGTGAAAATTCTATTTTGTCCCTAACAATAGATAAATGAGTAAAGGCTTTTTGCAAAATTGACTCACAACTCAAAGTCAAACGCAAAACTAACTTCTTCTTTTGACTCATCTTTCTTTTGCCCTATTCACCCCACATATTTATCTTATCTACGAAAATGCCATTAAAATGTTTTTGTAATTTTTTTTTCGAAAATTGACTCACAACTCAAAGTCAAACGCAAAACTAACTTCTTCTTTTGACTCATCTTTCTTTTTCCCTATTCACCCCACATATTCATCTTATCTACGAAAATGCCATTAAAATGTTTTTGTAATTTTTTTTTCGAAAATGTATTTTTTACTCTCTCAACCTCATCATTTTCAAGTATTTACAACATTGCCATTACCATTTCCATGAATACGCCCAACAACCTAGTACAGCCAGTTTGAAGCTTTTAATGCACCTAAAATCGATACCCAAACTCTCTTTCTCAATTGTTATGAACTAAAAACAACATCTCTTTTACTTTGTCTCCATATTCATACAAAAAACCCAAGCTTTTGATTCCAAAATTTTTATGGTTGATAGAGTCATTTAATCATACAATTCTTGGTGGGTTACTTTCGTTTGATGTTCTGGATGGTTGGAGAAGACTCTGTGTACTAAGGAAGTCATCTCACCTAGTTTAAGGTATGAAATTGAAATTTTTACCAGATCTGTTCGCGTAGAAGACTTACCCGTAAGTCTTCTGGATGTAGAAAACTTACGGATAAGTCTTCTTGTCAAACGTACGACTTACTTCTAAGTCGTCCAGCTTTGTAAGTTAAAAAAAAAACTAGACGACTTATAAGTAAGTCGTCTATGAAAAACATGCTAGTTTTGCATTTGACCGAACTGTGTCAGATATTTGACTTTTACTGGACGACTTACCAGTAAGTCGTCTCAAGGAAAGTTAAAATTTCAATATTTTATTAATTCAAGACGACTTACAGATAAGTCGTCTTAGGTTAGTTTTGTAATTGAAAAATAAAACTTTAATTACAACTTTTCCCAGAAGACTTAATTTAAAGTCGTCCAGTTAGACGACTTATTCCAAATTCGTTCGTGATAAGCCAAGTCTTCCAGATTTTTTTTGGTCAAACCTGGCTTATCTCGGACGACTCTGAATAAGTCCTTAAACTGGACGAATTTAAATTAAGTCTTCTGGGAAAAAGTATAATTAAAGTTTATTTTTCAATTACAAAACTAATCTAAGACAACTTATCCCTATGTCGTCTTGAATTAATAAAATATTGAAATTTTAACTTTCCCAGAGACTACTTATTGGTAAGTCATCCAGGAAAAGTCAAATATCTGACACAATTCGGTCAAATGCAAAACTAGCCCGTTTTTTCCTAGCCAATTTACTTATAAGTCGTCTAGATTTTTTTTTTTTAACATACAAGGCTGGACGACTTAGAAGTCAGTCGTCTCATTTAAATTTCAATTGCAAAAATGACATGTCTGGAATACTTACCGTTAAGTCATCATGACGACTTACTTGTATGTCGTCTGCGTCAATGTTTAGTAAACTTTCATTTTCTCTATGTTTACTAATGTGTTTTTATTTTGAATTTTTGCAGATGATTCGCCAGTTACATGCAGTGTATGGAGAATGGTTGTTCAAAGATGGCTGTTGGGACTTTGTGGTTGATAATTTCAAAGGAGCGAGAATTTTTTTTTGAGTGAAGGTTCGACACATGCTGAAATTGTTTCAATGGCTCAAGAAGATTATAACATGGACATGAGAACATTCATTGTGGAGATAAGCTACTCATTACCAACATAAATGAGGATGGCTCCAGCCACCCCTCCCATTCATGTAATAAGTGATAGATAAGTTCAAAACTTGTTTGAGATAACCAAAACGCATAGAGTATGTCTTTGTGTATCAAGCCGTAGCAAGGTGGAAACAGTTTCAGAGGAAAATGAAGAAGCTGAAGAATGGTTTGAAGATGATGAAGCTGATGAATGTTTTGAAGATGATGGTGATAATGAGTTGGTTGAAGATGAAAATCATGATGGGGAGGAGGATGATGGGGAGAAGGATGATGGGGAGGAGGATGCTGATATCTCTATTGTTTCTGAAACATACGAGAATGGTGAGAATTACAGTGTTTATGGAAAGGTTAAAGATGAGGATGAGGAAGAAGATGATGATATTTGTTTTGAAGATTTCGAAAAGTCATATGCTATTGAATGAGGAAAATCGAATGGTAACAGTATCTATGTCAACCAGAGTTTTGTTAGTAAGGATGCACTGATTTCAGATTTGCGGTTGACAGCAGTGAGGCGTAAGTTCTCCTTCAGAATATACAAGTCAACGAAAACTCTCATTGTGGCAACATGTCGAGTTAGTGGTTGTGGATGGAAGATCATAGAGAGTGTGAAACATGGAAAAAACACGTTTTGGGTAACAAAGTATGTGGAAACACATACATGCTCAGTGGGAGACTGAATCTCTCAGCGGAGACACTGTACTCCGAAGTATGTTGGTAGGCTTTTCATTGATCGTGTTGGAATAATTGATGGGTTGATTCCGCAGAATATCACTGATGAAATGAAGAATATGTTTGGCATGACGCTTGATTACACCACTTCATACATAGCACTTTTATATGCATAAACATTGGTGAGATGATCAGCTGAAGATGGATATTCGCGTCTGCCATCATATCTCGAGCAAATCTCCATAGCAAATCCCGATTCTATCACGGCTATAGAACTTGATTCTATCAATAGATTTAAGTATATATTTCTCTCTTTTGGACCTTCTATCAAAGGTTTTAAGTATCAGAGAAGGGTCATTGTGGTGGATGAGACTCACCTAAGTGGGAAGTATGAAGGTGTTTTGTTAGTTGCAGCCGCACAAGATGAGAATTTTCAGATATTTCCATTGGCTTTTGCGATTGTAGATGTTGAAGATGAATCTTATTGGGAATGGTTTTTCACAAAATTGGCTAGTTGGGTATCTGATCAGCAGCCTCTGGTAATATTCTTCGGTCGGCGCCCGACCATTAAAAGTGTGTGTGATAAGGTGTTTCTTTGGGCAACCCGAGAAATATGTTATTATCACCTTCAAGAAAACATTGTCAAAAAGTATAAAGGGAAACATCTATTGTACTTGGTGAAAGGTGTTGCTTATGCTCATATGGTTTCAGATTTTGACCAGTACATGGCTGAGATATGGAGTGCAAACCCGGACCTTGTGACGTATTTGGAGGATGCCGACGTCAGCCTATGCTCAAGAGTTTATTGTCACGGGGACAGGTACAACATAAAAACAAGCAACATCGCTGAATCTATTAATTCCGCACTGGAGCGAGCTAGAGGATTTCCGATTCAGTTCCTGTTGGAGTTCATAAGGGAGAAGCTAGGTAAGTGCTTTTTGAAAAGAAGAGAAGATGCTTTGAGTCTCCTAACATATCATAGTCAGCGTGTTGAATACTTGCTTGCTGTTCGATCTGAGGTAGCGGATACGATGAGGGCCTAACTAATTGATGGAAATTCTTTGTGAAAGGTGGCAAAATGGACTGTGTGGTTGATTTGGAGAATGGAAAGTGTGATTGTGGTGTCTATCAAGTGGAGAAATACCTTGCTCTCATGCTATAGCTGTTGGATCACATGCTCGTCTGCATATTTCTACTCTTGTACATCTAGTGTACTCAAAGAATTATTTGTTTGCAGGATACTCAGAGAATATATATCCTTGTGCTGGACAACAAGTTGAGGAACGAACATGCGATCCTCCGGCCGAAAAGCGTGGTCCGGGGAGACAGAAGAAATCAAGATGGCAATCTTGGTTGGAGCTGTCCCAGATGAGAGGACGCAAACCCTGGAAGCAACACATGGTTTATAGATGCTCAGCATGCAGAGAAACTGGCCATACGAAAGCACAATGTAAAGAATGACCTTTAATTAAGTCGTCCAGAAGAATTTGTGTTATGAATCTATGTATTAAGAATTTATGTTATGAATCTATGTATTAAGAATTTGTGTTATGAATTTGTGTTAGACTTCTCAGACGACTTATAATTACGTTATCTGCAAAGTCTTCTAGCTGGATGACTTTCCAGATGACTTAAAGTTTAGTCCTCTACTAAGTTGTCTAGGCTTTATGAGTATGTTTTAAGAATTTGTGTTAGACTTCTCAGACGACTAATAATTAAGTCATCTGCAAAGTCTCCAGCTGGATGACTTTTTAGACGTCTTAATTATAAGTCGTCTACTAAGTCGCATAGGCTTTATGAGTATGTTTTAAGAATTTATGTTAGACTTCTCAGATGACTAATTATTAAGTCATCTGCAAAGTCTTCCAGCTGGATGACTTTCCAGACGACTTAATTTTTAGTCGTCTACTAAGTCGTACAGGCTTTATGAGTATGTTTGAATTTGTGTTAGACTTCTCAGACGACTAATAATTAAGTCATCTGCAAAGTCTTCTAGCTGGATGACTTTCCAGATGAGTTAATTATTAGTCGTCTACCAAATTTCAGGAACAAAAATACAAAAATCAGCGTAATTAATTGAAAATCTTTTGTGCAAAAATAAGGTTACAACAAACAAAACATACAACCAAGCATCCTAAACATCAGCCTAATCAAGTTCGAATACAAACATACAAACATCAGCCTAATCATAAGCACCCATCTCCTTAAAATTATCCTTGTTTTCATACTCATGCAGGTCAGGGAGCTCATTGACTATATCCACCGCCATCTTATCCCTAATAGCCTTCACATTGGCGTTGGCCTTAGCAAAGTATTTTGGATTAAATGACAGCCCAAGAGCATGACATTCAATGTATTGTAGAGCGTAGACGTCGCAATCACCAGCTCGGACCTGAGGCACGTTCGGTTCATGTTTAAATGTGAATGGCTCTAGGGAGTATTGGGCACACTGCTCCTCAGAAGTAGAGCACTGAACAAGCAGATAAGGCTCGAGTTCTTCGTCTAAGATAGAGGTGCAAATGCCGTCCTAGACGACTATATGTCTCTTAGGGATCGATATCCATATATCAATCCTATGACAGTTCTTGTAGTTCACTGGCGCATAGATATCATCAATATCCACCCCTCACATCTTGTTCGACTGACAAAATGATCGTACAGCGCCTGAATAATAATCAAACGCTCCACCAGAGAGTCTTCTTCCCAAACCGTTGTGATCACACTCTGATTCTTCAAAATCCTTGTAGTTGAATCTCCATTGCTGAGAAAATAGATGATCAAGGAATAAAATCCTCTCACTCCTGAACGCTTGTGGATTTTCAGCGTACCTCTTCCTCGGCACATTAATCCAAACATCAGCATGCTGCATTTAAAATAAAACAAATCAGAAGATATTAGACGACTTACTAGAAGACTTACCATTAAGTCGTCTGGTAAGTATTCTACGTAGAAGACTTAACAGACGACTTACCATTAAGTCGTTGGTAAGTATTCTACGTAGACGACTTAACTGACGACTTAATGGTAAGTCGTCTTCGTGGAATTATAGTCAAAAGATATCAGACGACTTACACAGTCGTGCAGCCAAGATAAGGAGGTTCGAAGGATGTGATACCACTTAGTTGGTGCTGTACGTGGTTTATCCTTGAATGGTGTGTCATAGTGACTGCAAACATAAAATGTTGAAAAACAATCAGTTTTGTAGACTAAAGCAAGCTATTATGGGAAAACAATCACTTACGGATCAATTTTCAACCAGTCAGCGAGCTCCTTCAATTTGGTCTTGTTAACTGATCTAAAAGGATTATAGACTGGAGCTTTGGCCTTTTTGTTTGGAATGATCACTTTGGTCGTGTGGTTTGCCGTATAAGGAGATTGCTGTGAGGCAGCAAGTTTCCTTGATTTATCACTCTTGGCACGTTTAATTTCTGCCAAAGCGGTTTCCCTCTTTTCCTAATATCTAGTTTTCTCCTTCACTAGATCTGAATCAGTGAGTACATGTTTATCCAATAGTTCAAGGCTCGATTCTGGAGGAAGGCTGGATGGAAGGATCGATTCTGGAGGTTTTTCCTAGCTCGGAACTACACTCAGCTCTTTCGAGGAAGTAGCACCTGCAGACAAATCTGTTGCTTTATCCCCTTGGGAAAGCTCTTCTTTCTCGCGTTCGACCCATTAACACTTTCACATTCCCTCCTAGTAAGATCTCTTTCAAGTTGACCCTTTCCCTTTTTTAGTTCTTGCGTTTTAGGTTGAGATTTTTGTGATGATGCCCCTTTCCCTTTTTGGTGATACTAAGGATCTTCTCCACAGCTTCCACCCTTTCAGACAGATACTTGATCTTCGTAAGGCACGTCCCAAACCCTTGACTCATGGCATCGAGTACGTCCTTCAAAGAATCCTTCAAAGAATCCTTCACGATTATTTCAATATCCTCTTTGGTCAGCCCACCAACAGTGATACTCACCTCAGCATCTTCCTCTGACTCCTCCTCTTCCTATACCTCTGCAGGTAGCTCTTTTTTATGCTCTTTACGAGCTTTCTTAAGAGGTCTTGGACTGTCTTCCTTCACCAGAACTATCGCTTTCTTCTCTTTCTTCCATTTCTTTGCTGCCGGCCTTGTATTGACCCAAGTACCGGTGACTTCCTAGCAATCAATGGTCCACTTCCATGGTATCTTTATATACATGAGTTTAATTATGTTCTCTGCGGCCGAGTCCTCAGGATCAGAGTCCCATTTTGGAAACATTTCACCAATGCCCTTCTCAACAAAGTTCATCACCATAGTCTGTAGTAAATAAAATATATAAACTTAGATATTTGACGGATTAAGAAAGATGGAAAGAAAAGATTTCGTAAAAAAACTTATGATTAAGTCGTCTGGAAAGTCTTCCAGCTGGACGACTTAGCAGACGACTTAAAAATAAGTTGTTTGAAAAGTCTTCTAGCTGGATGACTTCGCAGACTACTTATTATTAAGTCGTCTGGGTAGTCTTCCCGTACGACTTTATGATAAGTCCTCTACTAAGTCATCCAGCTGGAAGAATTTTCAGACGCCGTCTGCTAAGTCGTCCAGCGACTTAATCATAAGTTTTCAAAAAGTTGGCTTCTTGGAGTAAAGTAGATACATGTGTTTCAATAGCTTCTTTAAAGCATCTTCGTCCTTTTCCACCCTTGTAAGCCAGTATCGGTGGAGACAGTTTATTTGGTATGAGATTACCATATGTAGCTCCTAATTCCGGCAGAACTTTGTACACCCAGACCTGGAGAGCTTGTATAAACCCATCAATGGTGTAACAACCCGAAATATCTTTGCACTTTACAGAGTCCATCAGCAACTTAAACGCGACTCTCCCCCATGGATAATTCTCAAACCATTCTAAATCCATCACTAGCCTTGCCAGACTAACCCGTGTAGGGGTTGAAAACTTTCTCCCTTCAATGTATCCAGTGAAGATGGCAAGGTACCCGAGCCGCTTGCGATCATAACGATACCACCCTTCGCATCTCTCAAATGCTGCTATTATCTGATATGTAGTTGGCTCAGCTTCGACATTAACTCCCAACAACTCCCAGAAAGCAGCCAACTCCTTTGTAAAAGAACAGTTTGGTCTGTCAAGGTCCTCGATGTACTCGCAAGTTAGACCAGTGAGGTATTCAAACTCTAACAGTGAAAACCTCAAAGATTGTGGACCAACAATACTCCAAAGCTCATACTTCTTCTTTATGTCGAGCTGAAAGCCGAGCATGTAGTGAACCAGCCTTGAAGCCCATTCAAATTCCAGCTCTTGGAACTTGATGAAAACTCCCAACTTAGACTATTTCAGCTCTTCATATTCGTCATCATTAAGAGCATTCCTTAGAGAAGTATACAACTTCGTACACGGATGATACAAAATGCTATGTAATGAGGGGGCTCTTGCCCTATTGTATGTATCCTACGATGGAGTTCTGGAATATCCATTTTTCTGCAGAACAATCTAAGACAACTATCCAGTATAACATTTTAATTACAAGTCCATAAGACTTTCCAGACGACTTAATTATAAGCCTACCAAGACTTCCTGTAGAACATTGGAAAGCTGACCTGGAAATTCGGAGAAGATATAGTCGCCTTCGACAAAGCGGTTATAGAACTGTAAAAAAGAAGCGCGATGAAAACGACGTGAGAACGATGTTTTATGTTCTTCTTTAGATATAACTTACCGGCGGCAGAGTTCAACGAAACTCCTCTAAGAGAAACGGCGCTAAGGTTTATAGAAAAACGGCGCTAGGGTTTCCCCTCAGATCTGAAATATAGGAAGTGGCGGTGAGAACGGTGGTGATAACGACAATGGTAAGGCAGAGAGAAAACCAGCGTTGAGAACGATGGATTAGAGAGATTCGACGAAAATCACATTTGAGAGAAACAGCGTTAGGGTTTTCTGAATTTCGCAAAAAAATGAGTAAAAAAATATCTAATATATGTCCGGAAAAAAATCCGGCTAGGTTTAAAAGTAAATTGGTAAAATCAAAGGTTTGGTCCGGTTTGGACGACTTATTATTAAGTCGTCAATTGATACTATACATCAGACTAAGTCGTCTGCCTTAAATATATTTACCAGACAACTTAATAGTTAGTCGTCCAGACCCTAAACCCTAAACCCTAAACTAAATTGACTAAATTAATTAAGCCACGTTATAAAATCAAATTATACTTAAAAAGTGTTTACTATACACAGAAATAAACACACTTACGTAAATTTTAAATTTTTCAAAAAAACATTTATGCTTTCGAAAATCTAACTCTAAGAAAAAAAATACTATAACATATGTTGGCAAACCCTAAACCAAAGAATATCATGACTCACTACTTTCACTCATCTATGTTAAAAACAATTAAATTTTGTTCTATCTTAATTTATATCTCTTAAAACATATGTTAATTGCATAATTTCAATTTTTCACTTATCTAAATATTTTTACAAAATTTTTAAATTATTTTTAAGAATAACTATATTAGACGATTTTCAACTAAGTCGTCCAGACGACTTAATTGAAAGTCATCTGGATACAATAGTTACGGGGGTTAGAAACATAAAAAAATTGGGTTTTTTTTTTGTTCACAAAGGGCTGGTTGTAACTTCAATAGCTTTTATGTTACTTTTGCATTTGATTCATGTTTTGGTTTACTTTTGTATTTGAAACCAAGTTTTGAGTCGTATTTGGCAAATTTACTAATGTTTATTTTTTGGTTGCTATAAAATCCGCTTTTGAAAAGTCAAAATTAAACCATTAAATTATTATTTTTAAATTTTAACCATTTAAAGTAAAAATGATTTCTCTTTCCTCTATTTTCTTTCCACTAGTGATAAAATCTGTGTAAAAATATATAGAAGCACGAGTACATCAATGACGATCCGTATAACGAACAAAATCTCTGTCCTAACTTAAGAAACATCAAATCTTAATAACTTTGCAAAGACAAACAAAACCTCTCCAAGAAAAACATCCATATGCATTGATAGCTGTAGATTAAAACATTCTATAGCATATCATTTAAACAACTAAATTCTACATGATATAAAACCTCTTTTTAAAAATTGTCGAATGTAGAAAGATGAGCAAAACAACATCTTAACCACATAAAAAGAGAAACTGAATTGATTGAAAGATCCAAAGTACATGTGTACGATAAAATGTGACAGTGTGTACCTGTGTACAATATATGACAATGTACATGTGTACAATACATATGGATGTGTACAATATATATGGTAGTATACATGTATAATAGAAAGGTAGTGTACATGTGAACAACAACCAAAGTTTGTTCCAAGCTACCTGAAAAGTAAAACTAACATACTCAAATGGATACAACACGGAAATAAATTATCGTCCAACACAAATCATACATAATCGTGAAACAAAACCACAAATGTAGTCACACACTCATTAACCAAAATGATAGTGTGACATCCTTAACTTTCGTGTACACATGTACAACAAATATGGGATAGTGTTTACACATGTACAACAAAAAAAAGGGAAATGAACTCCAAAGAACCATTGTACCATACAACAAAAAGCATGTTTTACATACATATCAGTTATCCTTGCACAAGTCTAATTAAACTAAACAGGACTATGAACTCCTTTCTTGATCCAAAGAAATTCACTGCATAGCAAGCATTAGACCTTCAAACGTCTAAAGATAATTGATTTTTTTAAGACATCAGACTTTTGGCGTCCACTTATCTGAAACTTAAAAAAAAACTCACAAAATTGTCTACAAGCTTGAGCTAAGATCCCAAAATGAAACAACTTCAAGAATCAATCTGCTTAAAAAAACTCACAAAATTGTCTACAAGCTTGAGCTAAGTTCTAGCTTGAGCTAAGATCTTTCGATGAGTTGGAACCGACGGTTGATACGTGTACCTCACTTCGGCGTTTCCTCCTGCACCTCTCCCACTACCGAACTCCCTAAGTTCTATTTATATTACGTGACCACATAAATAGTATATTATAAATAGCATTTTAAAAATAAAACCATGTATAGCCTCTAAAAGAAACCAGAGAACACACTTAAATGAAGGGGATCTCGTGTTCGTGAGTGGAGATTATTTGAGATCTGATACCATAGATGTTGATTATGTATTTCTTATATTGTCTCTATCATATTTTTGTACATGTGTACAATTTTATTAGTGTACACATATGCAAAACTATATATGTACAAGTATTAACTATCAAATGTACATAATTTTGCATCCAACACAAAAAAAAAAGATACATTCAAATTTTGCATGGATACAAAAGGGAATAGAAAATGCAGAGTGAAAGTTCTATTCAAAAAGGAATATTAAATGTACACATTGTCTGTGCACAAAAAAAAAGTACACATTGTCTATTACATGACCAAAGGGAAATCAAAATTTGTGGACCTGCAATGGAGTTTAAAACTTTGTCAGGTAAGACAAGCTAAGTGTTCATGTGGATACTATATAAACATTATCGTTGATGTGTACATGTGTATACAACTAATGAATGTACATGTGTGTGTTAACCTTTTACATGTACACCGTATTTGTATAGTGTACGTACACACTTAATTTAAATAATGGACAAAACTTAGGTTCACCTCCTGTGGTGAATTCTCAAATTCACCCCACTCTCTATGACCAATCAAATTGACATGTAGAATTAAAAAAGAAAAAGTTAAAAAAAGAAAATAGGTTGAAAAAAAAAGTAACGACATTTGTTAACAACGCCGGCGTTTTAAAATAAATAGAACAGATAAAAGAAGAGAAGAAAGATTAGAAAGACTCAAAGGCTTGGTGGTTTAGTCAAGAAAAAAATAGATATAGGTTACATCCTAACCATCGTCTTTATGTTGTTCCTCCTCATCATCTCAGCTATTGTTGCTTGCTTGTTTTGCTCCCCAAAATTCATCAAACTGTGTTAGGGCATAACTCATGTTACCAATATTAACTATCCGTTTTGGTTCTTTTTAAATGATATAAATAGCTGATAGATGCTGTGACCTAAAAAAATTATGGTCTTTTATTTATTGGAAAAACAAATAGAACAAGTTTTTTTATGACTGGTGTTTTTAAAAGACGACACAATAGTTTCTTGGTGTCTCGTGATTTCCTAGTGCTATGCTATTGTTGCTTAATTTGATTATACCACAAATACTACTTAAACATTTTTCTATGTTTTGTTTGTGTAATGACTCAAGCTCCATGTCATGGTTGACGCTTGCCATAGTGGCATCATCATGGACAAGCTATAAAACGTGGACACGGGAGTAAAAGTCACGAGCTCTACCACTGGGCTAAGACTGCTGGTGTCAATTATTACTTTATTTTCATTATAGACCAGACTTGAAAACTAATATCCAAGTTCAGTTCGCCATAATCTATGTGTCCGGGTTTCTTTGTATACCTTCTTGTCCCCTTTGCTTATCCAAGGTTCAACAAAGAGAAGCAAGATCCAACGCTCGAAACACATTTTTTCTTTCTCATTCTAAGATTCCTTTTCAATCATTCAATACCAGTGCTTTTCTCTGTGTTACAACAACTGTTTTAATATTAAAACTCTTACTTACTTCTGTCTCTTGAGATACATATGAGAAAGAAAAGGGACAATGATAAAGAGAATTGCATGATCTTTTCCACGTTCATTCACCCTAAGCTTGAAGCAACAAACAAATCTATCCATGTTTAGATCCCAACGCACGAAATATATTCTTCCTCAGGCCCTAAAAACAAAACAAGATGCATACATTATTAGTGGTCATTGTATACAGAACTAGTATTGTAAGCTAAACTTAAGCAAAACATACTCAACCACATATTCATGTTGACACGTTCTAAAGCTTTATCAAAGAAGGTGAATGAATGTATACTAGAATAATGGGCAATTGTTTTAACTTTCAAACAAGATTATACAAGAATCTGAATGTGATAGTTGCTGTTTATGAAAAATAGTAATGTCGCCATAATCGAGACTTGAGAGAACTATCCCAAAAGGATAAAGAGAGGATGGAGTATTCCTCCCTCTGGACTGCAAGTTTGAATCGGAATTTGATTTGAAGCATAGAATTGGAGACTTGAACGTGACAAACAATATTTCCTATCTTCTCTGTAGGCGATGAAGAAAAAGAAGCATGGGGCATTAACAAACGTAGTTACTTTTTTTTACCTATTTTTTTTATTCCTTTTCATTTAATCCTACATGTCAATTTGATTGGGGTGAATTTAAGAGTTCACCAGAAGGGGTGAACCCAAGTTTTTGTCTTAAATAATTGTAGTATGATTACTTCTTTTTTTGCCTTTCATAATTTGAATGTGTTTAATATTTATTTTACTTCATTTAAATCATTACAGAATGTATTTACATGTCATTTTCATTTGCCTATAACAATGGCTGAAATGTATTTTTTTTTAAGTTTGGGGTGAATCAGAAAGAAATTTGTACATTATGAAACATTTGGGGGACGATCGTGATTAGCCACAAGTTGAACACTACAAGAAAACACAAGTTTTACTAGGACGGCTTTGCCTCGTAATTTCCTAGTAAAGGACCCTTTACTAGGAAATTACAAGGAAAGGTGCTTTGTCGTGAATCGTTCATCGTAAAGCAGTTTTCCTCGTAAAGTTGTAGTAACCACTTTCCTCGTAATTTCCTAGTAACCACTTTCCTCGTAATTTCCTAGTAATGCTTTACTAGGAATTTACTTCGAAATGTTTTTCCACTTTCCTCGTAATTTCCTAGTAATGCTTTACTAGGAATTTACTTTGAAATATTTTGTCCGATTAAAAAAAATAATTAAAATAAATATAAATAATATATTTAAAAAAAATAAAGAATCCAAATTATAAATAAAAAAGAAATAACTAAATATTTTATAAATAACTAAATATTTAAGTTTTAAATTCATATACAATTAAAGAAAAAAAAAACTAAACTACGGATGTTGCTCGTTAAATTGACGAACGAAGTCGTCATCCCGGCTCGACAACTAGTATCATTAATATACTAGTATCATTTTTTAAAAAAAAACAGTTAAAAAAATTAAATCAACCTAATCTAAATTCCCTAAACTAACCACCTAATCTAAATTCCCTAAACTGACCACCTAATCTAAATTCCCTAATCTAACCACCTAATCTAAATTCCCTAATCTAACCACCTAAGTAGGTAATAGAGAGAACCTTAAGAGAATTCAGAGAAAAGCTTACTACAAATGAGAAATCGGATTGCTCGAGTTTATATAAGGAATTTTGTTTCCTCGTAAGGCCCTAGTAACATTACTAGGCCTTTACGAGGAAACTGCTTTACTAGGAAATAGCTATGCCCGCGTTTTTTTCCTCGTAAAGTCCTAGTAATAACATTACTAGGACTTTACGAGGAAACAACTATGCCTGCGTTTTCTCTTACTAGGGCTTTACGAGGAAAGGGTTTGTAAATCCCTAAACTCGAAACCCCAAACCCCAAACCCCAACTTCCTTAACTTATAACCTCTTCTACAACCAAACTCCTAACCTCTTCTACACCTAAACCCCAAATTTTAAAAACTAAACAACCTAACATAAGTTCCCTAAACTAACCACCTAATCTAAATTCCGTAAACCCTAACCTTAAACCTAAACCCTAAACCTAAACCAACTTCCATAACTTATAACTATACATCTTCCTAAACTCCCAAATCACAAATTAAAAAAAAAAACTAAAAGAAGTATACAGTCATCGGAACGGTTTTTATCAACCCACATAGCTTTCCTCGAACTATCTACCTGAAGAAAAGCCCCAAGCTATTTCTTTGAGGAAAAGCTATGACGAGTTGATAATTAACTATTATGTTGAATGTGAACTCCTTTCAGTTATGAATTGAGTATTTTCTATTTGTTTGGTGTGTTTCAAATGAATCACATATGGTGGTATTTATAGAAATTTTCGAATCTGAGAATTTACTAGGAAATTACTAGTAAAAGTAGGTACAAAATTTAAATTCGATATTTTCTATCTAGTTCCTCTTAATTTCGTAGTAAAAAAACCCATCCTCCTAATTTCGTAGTAAGCAATTACTACGACTTTACGAGGAAATGAGTTACTACAGGTTTACGAGGAAAATGACTTTTTCCTCGTAAGGGCCACGTAAGTATACTACGACTTTAGGAGGAAACTGTTTTCTCGTAAGTATACGAGAACCTTACGAGGAAACATGGTTTCCTAGTAAACTCGAAGTAAACTCTAGTAATTTTAAGAGGAATTATTTTCCTAGTAAAGTTTCCTAGTAAATGCTTAGTTTTCTTGTAGTGGAAGGACCATTTATGAAACTGTGAAGTTGGGTCAGACAGATCGTAACCCAGATCGTCGCTCTGTTTCGAGATAGTCGCGTTGGAGCTTGAGCATGGTGATGTAGAAGACGACTTAGACGGTGCTCTCATGGTGGCTTGCGATTTTTGATTTTGATGGAGAGGATGTTCAATAGTGAATTGAGACTTCTGGAGCTTGATTGCGATGGAGAAAACTCGGAAACAATGACTCTGGAGCTTCTCAACGGGGCCACATTGGTCTTCTTTTTGAAGAGGAGCACAAACCCAGTGTGAAGGGATCATGAAGTAGTGGCCACAGCGATCTTCGTGTTGCAGAGAGCACAATCCAGAGGGGTTGTTCACATTGGGTTACGATATGATAGAAAGTGACCTTTAATCAAATTACACTTACGATATGATAGAAAGAAAAAGGGTTGTTCAAAAATAAAAGGATAATATAGAGATTTAATATGTTGACAGCTATGCAAAGACAAAAAAAAAAGAGAGAATATTACATTCAAGGTCACTTTTCATCTTTATAATATCACAATGAGTCACATATTACTACTATGACACATTATAATAGTTTTTCAACACAAAAGCAAAACAAAATTCCAATTTTCTATATTTTCTTGTCATTATTCTCGAAAGCAAAATAACAATCTTCGTTATCAAATTAGGTTTTTTTTTTCTCTCTGCCATCAGTCACTAATCTCACATCTTTTCTTCGTCTTTTGTTCCTTTTCCATCTTCACCTACTCCAAATACGTTCGGATCTTCCCTCCTCTGAGAATCGTGGTGTTCCGTCTCTGCCGCAGTAAATAAATTTGAGATTCATGGAGTTGTTTTCAGAGAGCTTTCAAAAAATAGCTTCTATTATGAATTGATAGGAACTGCCTCTGTTGGTGCTTTTTTGGATGCTCTTCAGATCTCCGGCGACCATGTGCTTTACATATCCGGTGACCATGTGCGTTCTGTTCTCGAGACCCTCGGTTTGGTACCTCGTTCTGAGTCTTATCCTTTAGTTGTTGAACCAGAAATTTTATTTCTATCAGAATTGATTTGAGGTTGTTGGTGGGTTTGTAATGGATGAGCAAGCAATTCAACTAGAGAATGTGTTCTTAAAGTTACTCAAGAGGTTTGTGTTTTTTTTTTTGGCTCAAATTCGATTGTAATTCAGTTTCGGATTCAGTCTCTAAATTGGTAAAAAAAAAATAAAAAATTCAGTATTGTTTATTGAAGATAAACATCCATACTCTATCGGATTCTTTTTTCAAATTTGGCTTTTGGATTTTTATTCTTGAAAAGAATATATACGCTTTGTGGTGAATAAGCATGCTAAGAAGAGATTAGAGACTCCATTAAAAGCTCCCCAGATTCTCGCAAGGTCCAAGTTTCACCAATAAAACCTCCGCCAAAACTTTTAGAAAGGCTTTTGGTTTGAACTCCATTATACAGAGATTTGGTGATTGAATCATTGCAGGGAAAGTTCACACTAAAGGGAACAATGGACGCACACTAATGATTTTGTCTGAAAGTATGTAAGTAAGTTGTACAAATGTGTACATATAAATACTAATATAAGTTGTACATGTAGATTTCATAATTTATGTACGTGTGAAAATTTTATCATTATATATGTGGATAATAATAAAACGTACATGCAGAAAATGTTTGTACACACTGTTTTATAATTTTTAATCATGACAATGGATGAATCTGAAGCGAACAATGGACTTCTATTTATTGTCAAAAGAATGATTTTCCAGCTGAAATCTTGAACTTACCTTCCAATACATCTCAAAACTATTAGTTAGTTATGTCTCAGTTACGTGTTGGAGCTTCATCTTTTTTTTTAAACAATAGCCTTACAAGATATGAGAGTAGTGTTGTGTATGGCATAGTAACTTGTGGACATATAGTGTTATGTTTTACTTTTATTTTGAAAATGTATATTGATTCTCTCTGGAAATATGGATTTGTAAACACTTAAATCAAGTGTGTACATGTGGATACTATGTAGAGTTGTACATGTGTGCACCTAATCTCACTTGTACAATGATAAAATTTTTACATGTACATAAATTATGATATCCACATGTACACCTTATATTAGTAATTATACATACACATTTGTACAACTTATACATATAAGCATCGCCACTATGTTTGGATCCGTCTATCCCCTTCATTCCCTTAGCCATATCGTTGCTTCTCAAACGTCAAGTGCCTTGTCACATCGTAGACACGTAAAGCACCTACATCTCCTTTGTAGTAACACTGGTGATTGCTCGATAACTATCAAAGTATAAACAATACCAGCTTTACAAATATGTTAACAAAGAGACACAAACAACAAGAAAAGTAATAATTCAGTAACAATATCCTTAACCAAACACTTATGATTCTAAGAATTTCATAAAGAAACTAACAAAGCAGAAGGAATCAAAGAGACCAAACATATGCTTACCTCTCTTGACCAGCAATATCCCAAATCTGAGCTTTCACAACTTTGTTTTCAAAATTAAGTGTCTTCGTAGCAAACTTGACACTTGACACTGCTGCCGTTATCATCTTCTTCACCAACCCTTCATTGCTTCAACTGTAATAGTTACGCCGCTGCCGTTAGCATCTTCTCCCACAACTCTTCATCCACCGCCTTGGCTACCACTCATGAACTTCTACACCGTTTCCATCTCGGCATGCTCGTCCCCTCTCGCCTTTGAAGCCTCGCGGTAAGATCTAATTTAGAATCCTCAATATGTAGTCGTCGTAAAGGTTAATTGTAGATCTTAAAAAAAGAAAAGCAACATTTTACTTTCCTATCGAGTAGAAAAACCTAAATATATAATTATTTTTAAATCAAATAGAATTATTATTCTATTGGAGTCCACCACTTAAATCTTTTCAAGGGACAAAATGGTATAAAACCACTAGTAGTCTAAAGTGATCTTTTGAGATAGAGAAACTTAAAAAGTGACTCATATTGTAACTCTCTCCAAAAAAAAGGTGTGAAAAAGTGTCTTAGGAGCGTTAATGCGTGTTATTCATATTTGACAAAGTGACCTTGAATGTAATAGTCTAAAAAGTTTCCGAAAGACATCGCACTGCGTGCCGTTTTCTTTCTCCACTTAGTAGACACCATGTCGGTTTAACGAAACATATACTCCCTCCGTTGCATAATAAGTGTCACTTTAGACAATTTTTTTCGTTGCAAAATAAGTGTCGTTTTCGATTTTTTATGCAAAATTTATTGATTTTATTCTGTAATTCATTCTTCTATTGGTTGAGATGTATAGGTAATTGTGTTTTTATACGGGAAATATGTAAAATTAATTATTTCCTTAATCTGTGTGCCAAGACCTAAAATGACACTTATTATGAAACAGAGGGAGTACGAGTTTTCAACACATTTCCTAAATTTAACTTCACTTAAAACAACACTGCCATCATTTTCCAGATATTTTCTCACTCGCGCATTTATGAGAGCTGCGCCTTCGTCGAACGTAACCTAAACGACTCTCTCACTTCCACGCGTTTCTCTCAGAGGTAGATCCCTCTACTCATTGATTTCTTATACTCTGTTCGTCATCTAGATTATAATAATCTGTTTAAATTTTGAAATTGAAGATTGGTATATAGAGTCTCCAAATAATTAGGGTTTTATGCTCAAAATCGTTACTTGTTTTAGGAGTTTCTATCAAGATCGATGGGGAAGGAAGTAGATAACAAGTTCACTTGGGTGATTAGGAACTTCTCCTCTCTTCAATCCGAGAAAATTTACTCTGATGAATTCGTTGTTGGTGGTTGCAAATGGTAGCGAAAGATTGCTACTTTTCTATTAATTTCATCCATTTATGTATTTATTTTACTGTTTTATTTTTCATTTTTTTCTCTGTTTTTTTTTCTTGAAGGCGTCTCCTTGCTTTTCCTAATGGAAATGGTGTTAAGTGTTTGTCTCTGTATCTTGACGTTGCTGGTAGTGAATCATTGCCCCATGGTTGGAGAAGACGAGCAGAACTGTCTTTAAGTGTAGTGAATCAAGTTTGTGATGAACTCTCCGAGAATAAAGGTGAATACTTGATATTTTGTTGGCGAATAATTGACAGATTCTTGTCTCCAAACTATTATATGTGAGTGACAGTATGATATATACCCAAAAGTAATTATTTAGATAGTAACAATGCTATTGAACTGGAGTTCTGTGTTGCTGGAGCGTGTTTGAGCTTGGTTGGTTTAGATTTGGTTTCATAGTTTACGCTCCTAGTTAATTGTTTACTGAGATGTTTTCTATCTTGGAGTATATAAGCTCATGTATGGCTTGATTTGATTCGAAGTGAAGTCAATGATAAGATATTGTTTTTTGTAAAACAGTTACAGAGCACTGGTTTGATGCGAGGGACTGCGACTTTGGTTATACATCAATGCTTCCACTTGACACAATTTATGATAAAGATTGTGGATTCCTTGTAAACGGAGACCTCAAGATTGTTGCTTTGGTAAAAGTTTTTGAAGTTATTGGAAAACTAGATGTACCAGAGGAAACCGAATCACTGAGCAAGGTAGAGGAAGATGGTGGTGTGGAGGCTAGTGATTTTCTTGATGTTTCATTGAATGAAAGCATGGACGTCAATGGCTTTCAAGTTCTTCCTTCACAGGTAATAAAACTAATAATGGTGCCAACGTTTTGGTTATTTCGTAGAAATTCTACAAAAGAAACAGTAATATTGGAGTATGTTGTATTGAGTGTTTTGTTTTAGGCGTTACTTTATTCATCTTTTCTTAACTTGCAGCTGGAATCTGTGAGCCGTATATTTGAGAGACACCCTGACATTGCGTCACAGTTCCGTCCAAAGAATCAGCATCTGAGGACAGCTTACATCAACGTCCTCCTCAGCCTAATCAAGACGCTGTGCCAATCGACTCAGGAGCTCTCCAAGGAAGACCTGAATGACGCATATGCTTCTCTTGCGTACTTGACAGACGCAGGGATGAATTTAGATTGGTTAGAAGAGAAATTGGAAGAAATGTCAGAAAAGAAGGAGAAACAGGAAGCTGGCGAGAAAAGGATGAAAGAGATAGAGGAAGAGTTGAAGGATTTGAAGCTGAAGTTCTCAAACCTGGAAGCTGAGCTGGAGAAGGAGAAAGCAGATGTGTCTGTGGCCAGAGCTCCCTTATCATTCGATGATGTTGTTTGATGGGTTTAAGTTTGTGTTGTTATGTGTTTTGGTTTCGATTTGGTAGTCGTATTCAAACTCTGGAAAATAAGTTACTAAACCTGGGTGAGAAACATCCACACCTTGTAAAAAAGTATTTAGAGTGTTTCTTGATCAGTAAGTAAAGTCATTGGTGTCTGAACAGAGCATTTAGTCATTTCCCAAAGAAGTAGCTTGACGTGTGACGCCATTAACATTCATATGTTATTAGTTATGTCTAGGTAGTGGTATTAAGTTACGATTAGCTCACGTTCATTTGGGATACATGCATCGAATTTAATATATAGTTCAGTTACAAGACATTCCTCAAACACAAAACTCCAGTTGCTGAATCTGAAAGTAAAGCTTCTCCGTACAAGAAAAACTCAGCTCGCATCATGTGGAACGGCGATGGAACAGTGGAGGTTAATGGCTTTCGAGTTCTTTACTCAGAGGTAAGAACACTTATTATATCATTTAACAATCATCGCTTTGGTTTGTGATTTGACACCAACATGTTATCAGGTAGAGTATGTAAGAAGAATCTTCGAAAGACACCCAGAAACCGCAATGAATCTTCGTCCAAAGAACCAATTGGTGAGGAATGCGTACATGAATACCCTCCTCGACCTCATCGATATTGTTTGCTTAGCTCCTCAGGAGCTCACGGAGGAGGAGCTAAGAGATGCTGAGAACACGCTTTTAGATTTGGAAGGGGTAGGTTTTGAGTTGGATTGGTTGAAGAAGAAACTTGAAGAGCTTTGCGTGAAGAAGAAGAAAATGGAAACACGTGGTGCCCGCATGAGGGAACTCGATCGAATGATTGTGGAACAGAGACAAGTGTTGCTTGCGCTTGAAGTGGAGCTGAAGAATCAAGAGAACGAGGCTGTTTCGGACAGTTCTCGACTTGGTTTTGAGGATGTTGTTTGAACGAAACTCACTAGAGAAGAAGCCTAAATGATTTTAGGTTTCCTCTTAACATGTTTTAAGAATATGCGGCGTTAAGTTATTACAAGAATGATTGAATAAAACGACCAAATGGTAGAAATATTTTGTACTTTTACTTTTATTTGGTAGTGCTTTTGCTCACATCTAAAGTACTCTGTCTCCATTACAGTCTCTGCATCGTTCCCCTGAACACACATAGTTATGTGATTCCTCCATAATCTCTCATGGTCCTAACGTTGGAGAGTATACTTTCCTTTGGGTGATTCTGAGCAGTCGACAAAACTCTATAGAAGTTAGATACAAAGGCACTGACATTTCCTAACCAGGAGAGGCTGGTACAGGGGAGGCCAATACAAGTCTTGCGTAAGGGCATTAAAAAGCAGATTTAAAACTATAAGCCAGTAAATTAATGCCATGTGTACTAGAGAAAATAAGTATGTCTGCGGAAATATTTTTCATGTCTCTCTTACTCTCTCATTTTTTCTTTTCTTTTAAATGGAGAGATACCATATGGATATTACCATTAAACATGTTCTAAAACAATGACAAAAGTTAGGAGTAGGCGTTCAGTTGGGCTGGGCAATCAGGGTCCCAATCAGGTTTCGGTTCGGGTTTCGGGTTTTCAGGTTCATGAATTTCAGTCCCGTTCGGATATCATAAAAATTCGAGTCGGATTCAGTTCGGGTTTATTCGGGTTCGGTTCGAGTTTAGTAACATGTCCAAGATCCGGTTGAACCCGAAATAATTTCGGTTTCGGATATTAATCGGGTTATCTGTTCTAAAAATACTAATTTATACTCAATTAAAATCACTATATTTTCAAGTATTTTATTAAATTTTTGTATTTAGCTTCCACAAACCATATTGTTCTCCTTCAGAATAATATTGTGAAACTCATCTATCAACCAAATAAGATTTGTCATTTAACTATATGTGACAACACTAAATATATCATGATTAATGAAAAACCAAAACCTTGTATGAACGAAATATTATACATAATAAAACATAAATATTAAAGTTAACAACTAACAATTCTCTAAACATAAGAAGTATTATTTACACTTAAAAAAACAACATTATATAAACTTCAAAACAAATTTATTTGTAACTTAACTTCAAATGTAATGTCAATCATAAACATTAATATTAACCAAATAACACTATATATTAGACTAAATATTTGAGTTAATTATTTATATCATAACTAATTATTGTAGGTACTCAATAATATATTAATCTGTTTAGGAAACATATTAGAAATTTAGATTGGATATGATACAAGTTTTTTTTTAGAATTTTAAAGTTTCGGGTTCTTTCGGATATCCATTTAAGTTCGGGTTCGGTTCGGGTAATATCTATAACCAGAAATACCGTAAAACAAGATCCATTCGGTACTTATGTCGGGTTCGGATCGGTTCGGATTCCTTTTTATCGGGCCGGGTTTGGTTCGGATTTTCGGGTTCGGTTTTTTTTTCCCAGCCCTGACGTTCAGGTTCAGATCGGGTATTTCGGTATTGGATTTTAGTATCCGTCCGGGTATTTTCATATATCGGGTCAGGTTCAGATATTTTTTATTCAGGATTGGTTATTTCGGGTCGGGTTTTGGGATTTAGATTTTAAAAGAAAAAATTAAAGTTCTTCATTTCTCAAGTTTCATGTATATAAAATTTTACTATTAACTTACGTATATTTTAAATGTTTAATAGGTTACACGATTAATAGGTTTGAAAATAAATTATTGAAAATAAAAAATCATTAATATGATTGTTATTTTTAAATTTTAGATGCAACTTTTGTTAAAACATGAAATAAGTAGCTTAACATGTATTTAAAATAAGTAGCAAATCATTTTCTTATAATTATATATATATTATCTGATATTAAGCCATATACAACATTAATATAAATATTTTGAATAAAATGAGATAAATAAACTAAGAATAAAATATGTATATATAAATATGTTTAGTTATCTTCAGATATCCATTCGGTTTTAGATATCCAATCTCCAATAATTCAATATCCGTTACGGGTATTTTGTTACTTCGATTCATATTTCGGATTAGATATTTTGGTTTATCCCCACCGGAGATTATAGAATGCATAATCGCCTGCTAAGAGAACAAACAAAACGCGTTACTTTGTACTTTAAACTTAGCAACGATGTGGTAAGGTGATACATTATTTGAATTCATTTGAATTTAAATTTATCATTGTTGTTATCAATTACAGAATGTCAACAACTTATTCGAATTTAGAAATTTGATTGATTAACTTATTTGAATTCAGGTGTACTTTAAATTTAGCAATTACAGATTGAACAACTTATTTGAATTCAACTACATACCTTCCCTGCAGCATCGATTTCGCGGGCATGTCCAGGGCTGATACTTTTCTTCATGGCTTTGTCGTCATCTATATCGTCTTCCTCTTCTCTAAAATCGTCTTCCGAGCCAGATGAGCTCCCGTCGTGAACCACCTCAGTAAGTGCAGGAACGGATTCTACCATCACTAACTGTAATGCTAACACAAATCCTTTAAGTGCAATCGTGTTTTGCGATAGTGACAGTTCCTTCCTTTCTTTTACACTACTCATAAGCATATCAAACGACACTCTACCCCATGGATAGGCCAAAAACTTATCAAGATCTTTTATCATCTCAGCGTAATCTTGGGAGATCTTGGGTGTATGGGTGGTTGTAGTATGACAGACGAGAGTAAAGCAAGATAAGCATACTTCAGATGCAAATCAGAACCAATTACAATTTTTTTCTTAAGCATACGGATGACGGACAACACTGGAGCTTCTTTCAGAGTACCAAATAATTCTCCCCAGTATGGTTTCTCAGTTATGTTCCGGTTGGCCAATCTTTTCTTCGACCGTTTCTTCAATTTTCCACAGTTGAGCCTTGTTACTAGAGCAAACTCCCGAAGAGAAAACCTTACTGGGTTTCCTGCAAATAGGAACCAGGCCTCATGCTTTCTTGTAACCTTGAGCTGTCTTGAGATTATATAGCGACCAAATCGACTAGAGAAGGAATTATCAGCAAGCTCTACAAATTTACCAAAAGGTCAATCTCGAATTTGCTCAATTTCTTCGGGGTTAAGAGCGTTGAGAATTTTCCTTATACCAAACGGTTTGTGGTAAGGTGTCACCCTCACACCAGTTGGTTCTTAGCCAGCCTTGAATATTCTCTCCGGTATAGTACACGCCGGAGCTGTCGATCGATCGTTCTCCATCCACACTCGTTCTTCTTCCTCAGAACTTTTCTAGGGATTTGGTTTCGTCTTTGGGATTTTCCCCCTTTTTCCGTAGACAGATGTGTGTGTGGTAATAGATTGAGAGTATTGCTCATCTAAATCTCCTTACTTTACTGTCTGACAGCAGAAGATTTTTATAGATATTGTTTAGAATTTTTCAGATAGTGTTCAGATATTATACGATTTTATTAGATTGTATGCATCGGTAATCTAAATCGAAACAGGAGCTGAACAGGAACTGAACATGAGATGAACAGAAGCTCCAATGCAGTTTATGTATAGGGGTAAACATGTCACGAATAAATACTGTGCTGGGGAAAACAGTGCGTTTGGGTAGGGAGCTAATTAGGCGATACTCCGTTGGTGCAGCTCCTAATTTCTCTAAATAATAATTGAAAATTTTACCTACACTAACTTACCTCTCCCATCATTGCATCTTAGTTTTTGTATGCATTGACGAAAAAACCCTGGTAATACAAAATTGCCATTTATAATTTAATTAGATAATAACTAGTAAACATAAAAAAAAAAAGGTTTTTCTTTCTTTCTTGTTTATATCGTAAAAGCAGAAAAGAAACAGTCCCCTAAAAAAAAATTAGGGTTCTAAGATTTCCCTTTGGTGAAAAAAAATTGATTCATGTTGATTCAACTGTATAAAATCGGCATGGCTCCTTCCTCCAACAAATTTCAAACAGCGTTTTCCCATCTCCGGTGTCAAACTCTCTGGCAAGGCAAACCACCATCGCTTTTCACCATCGATTTCTACCATCGCCTTCATGGACCTTACACCTGCTCTCTATTGATATTTTTTTCCAAAGTATAATTGAAAAAAGTTATTTTATAGGTATTTGTTAGGTCTTTTATTACACAAACAGAAGAAGAGATTATGCCTCAGTGGGATGATGACGTTAATGATGACGATGTAACAAACCTGGTTGATGAAAATATTGTGTAGATCAAGGATTTTGGGATGTCACCGAAGAATCTCCAGGTAATATAAGGAGGAAACGTAATGTTCCTGACCGTGATAGATAATAAAGAAATGCGAAACAGCTGCAGGCCGTTTACAAAGATGATTCCAGCGATTCTGAATGGTATGATCCCTACTGCTGTTCGGAAGAAGAGTGATAAACAATTCATTGCACAAAGGTTGAAAAGCAAAAGCGTTCCACGTAATGACAATCCCGGAGACTGTGGTATCTATATCATAAAGTCCATTGATGTTTGACGATTGGTTGTACATTTGAAGGGTTAAGTGATGAAATCATTCAAGATGTTCGACGGAAGCTTGCTGCTCAGATTTATGATGTCGTTGGAGAACCTCAGATCACTGATTTATTCCCTGCTCCACCAAAGTAAATGTCTAGTTTTTTTAGTGTAAGCTTAGTTTAACTTCGTTATGAACAAGGTAATCACGTGAAGAGTGCTGTGTAGATTAGGACCTCTTCTATTTGGTTTAAATTAAGTTTTGTTTACATGCTTTTGATTCTAATATGGCTGGTTTGAAAAAATTTGGTCTAAATTAATTTCAATTACTGGTATATGAAATAATTTCAGAATAGATTATTTAATTTGGTTTGCAATAACTATTCTGGTTAAGGGGAATTTAAAAAATCTGTGGCCAAATCATAAATATGTGGCTTTAGTTTAAGCAAATCTGTCAAAGTGTAATAAATCTGTGGTCACATACTAGATAAATCTATCAAAATCTAGTTAAACTTGTCAAATTATATCAAATCTTAACTAAATCTTTCATAATTAAATAAATATGTGGCTAAAGGAAAATAAATCAGTCAACTCGAAATTAAATTTGTAAAAAACAAGTAAATATGTGGCTAAACAAAGATTAATCTATCAAATCTTATGTAAATTTGTTTAAATTAAGTAAATATGTGGCCAAATAAAATTAATCTGGCACTATTTAATAATTTTGTGGCTAAACATGACAGAAAATTTGTTGTAACAAATCTGTAAAAATCTGATTAAGTCTTTAAATTTAAAAATAAACTGTGGCTCATAAAAAATATTTTTAAATTTGTGTGAACTAAATAAGTCTGTTGATGGCAAAATCCTAAATATTTCAAAATTTAGTATTGGCATTTTTATTAACAAAAGACACGTATGAAAAAAAACTAATATTTAAAATAAAATTAGAGTTAAATTAATAATTAATTGATAATTAAAGGTTAAACTATTTTTTCCCATAATAAATTTATTTTGATTAAAAGCTGAGTTGAAATACCTCACCAATGAGGTTGCGCTTACCCATAATCATATTTGCTTCTCATCAATGAATATTGATTTTCACCATAAGGTTGTTCTAAGTATCTAGTTGGATGCAGGATCTTAAAAACCTGGACCCAAAGGTACTATTCCTAACCTTACCCAAAGATCGAAAATATTTAAAAGTTTCTGGAAAAACAAATACTACATGTCATTTTTTTATGGGCTTGCTATAGTCAGTGCCGGCTCTTGGGATGTTCCCAAAGTGCACAGGCACAAGGTCTTCTTTTTTTTAAAGAAATTAGGGTTCAAATTTATTAAAAAATATAAAGACTAGGGTCCTATTTTATAAATTTATAGAAATATAGAGCTATAATTTTGGGGAAAAAATCATCTGAGCCCAGGGTCTATAATTCATCTAAGACGGGCCTGGATATAGTGTCGGTTTAACAAAAGGTGAACAACTTTTTTAAGAGTTTTCAACCATATTTTCTACTGACCCGGTTTTTTCGGATCCATGTTAATTTGAGTAAAACAATATTCTCATTTTTCTCTCTCGTTCTTTTTAAGCCATGCTTATTGTAGTATTTTAAGTTGGATCTCTTAACACACAGTCTCTTAGTTTCTAACTAAAAAAGCTAAAAGACATTCTTTAAATAAGAGATTTAAGAGATGTCTCTTAACTTGTTTAATTAAAAGCTAAAATAACGTATGCTAAGAAACTCAACTTTAGAGACCTGCAATAAACATGCTCCTAGGACTGGACAAATAAATATTAATTAAAAATCCAAATCAAATCCGACCAAAGAATCGATTAGCGTGAAGGCTGTTGGGATTTTTCCATATCTCAAAGTCTCTAAAGTTTATTTTAAACCAATGAGGCTTTTTCTTTCTGTATTTATCTCAAAGCCTTCTAAAACTTTCAACCTTCATTGTTTCAATATTAGTCTTGAGATGTTTGTTTTTTTCAAAGCTTCTAATCGAGGCTTTTTGAAGGCTTTGAGAATCTTTTATTCTTATTTTTTTTTACTTTTTCTAAAGGTTTTCTTTTCAACATATTAAACACTTCAACATAATAAAATATTTAGCAAAATTAAAATAAAATCCAATCAAAATCAAAATCAAAATCAAAATCAAAATCAAAATCAAAATCAAGATCATTTACTATATTGTCATGTCTAAAAAATAAATTAATAACTTTTAATAATAAGTTGACAAAAAAGTTTTGATAATAAAATGGGCTAGAAGCCGTTAGATTTTTATTAATGTTGTTTTTTTTTTTTTTTTTTTTTTTTTTTAAAAAATTTAAATTTTATTNTTTTTTTGAAAGAATTTAAATTTTATTCAACCAAAAAAAAAACATAGTTACACCAAAGGAGCTTCAGCTATAGATTGGGACAAACCAATCCAAGAAACACAAGACCAAAAGAGAACAAAAAACACTTCAAAAAACCATCAAACACCCCCCCTCAATTTAACCATGTGGAACAAGTTAGAATTGGAATGACCATACCATTATCCTCATTAAATCCATATCAAAGAAAACCCATTTGGGACAAACCTTTGATGAGGAAAAAGAGTAATAATGATATAGTCAGGAAGGTGCATAGATGCAAATAAAGAAGGTCAAAACCACACTAGAAAAAGACCAAAGGCCCTTCCAAAAACGACCAGAGCCTGCAGCAACAAACCAACCACAGCCAAACATCGCAGAACAAACCAGGAAAAACCCCAAGGACAAGCACTAAATAAATTTAATAAATTTATTATCATTCAAATTTTGATAACAAACAAATTATTGTTTAAATTTTAACTATTATTTTGATAATAAATAAAAGAAATATTATTCATATTTTTATAAATGGAACCAAATTTTACTAAATAAAAACACTTCTTAAAATTGATTGACCAATAGCGACCGAACGTGTTGCATGTTCGGTCGCTACGTAGCGACCGAGCTTGCAACATGCTCGTGGATAAATGTCAATTTTCGCGGATAAATGTCAATTTTTGAAGATAATTACGAAGATCAGGAATTTGATTGATTTTGTGTTTTAAATTACCCAATATATTTTATGGACTTGTAAAAATAAAAATAGATAGAAAAAAATAGGTAATATATATTTTGGAAAATGAATCCTAAATATATATTTATAACAACCAGAGTCTAAAGCTTCAGATACCAATCAAGCTTTTAACTTTTTTTAAAGTAATAGTTACAGCCTTTAAAGACAAAAATTTTACAGCCAGAATTCTAATCCAAATGGATTCGAATCTGATATAAGTACCAAATGGATTTTATTTTACAGTATTTTAAGTTATGGATTTTACCTGAACCGAACTCGAACTTAAATGGATATCCGAAAGAAACTGAAACTTCAAAATTGCAAAAAAAAAAATTGTATCATATCTAATCTCAATTTCTAATATGTATACAAGTACTTATAATAATTAGTCATTAGATGAAGGGGTTTTTGCCAATACTAACCCACAACTTGGTTTTAACCCCAATACTAGACCCCAACTTGAATCAAATGCAAATCTAACCTAAAAGGGCTATGAAATTACAATATAGTCCTCTGTGACCAAACAAAAAAACAGAAGACATTTTTACGAATATAACCCCAGTAAGTTGTCTGAGTCGGGCTGAGTTACTTTTCAGTC